>JAFIDM010034439.1:133677-155182 GCA_023159025.1 Thereuonema tuberculata | reverse complement strand
GTCCAAAACTGTCATTTCAATAGAATTGTTTCTAGGCATCTCTCAACAGATGTAGTCTACTGCATATGATAACAAAAATCACATTCTAATGTATCAGATTTTAGGATTGTAAATTGGCTAAGATTAACTTTGTTTTGCTTGTCCTTTTGAATTGGTCTTTATGCTAGCTTTACTGGTAAAGATTTAGAAACGGGAGTCAAGGGATTGTGGATGGACGTCAATGACTGTATATGGATTCTACAGTGATGATGGTAAGAGTTGTATTGGCTTTCGGTTGATTGTTTGAAGTCCCCTCATTTACAGAGGCTGTAATTTCGAAATGCTTGATTAAAAAAAAAAATATGTAGACTATATTAAACTGTGTGGGGTTAGTGATAATCGCGTCGGTGGGACATTAGTGTGGTATCAAAAAAAAAAATTTGTACCTATTTACAGTTTCGTAAAATAGTTACAGTACTATTTCCTACTGTCATTTGTGTGGCTCCCTATTGACGGAAACGAGAACTAAGAAAATCAGAGATTCTAAATTATTTTTCTAGTTTATTATGCTACTTTATTTTTACCTTACATCAGTAAATGCTGAGCAAATAACACCCTATTATACAGAATTTCGAAAATCTCGATCAGAATACAACCCTCCCCCTTTCAAAAAAAAGCATATCAACAAAAAAAACTTTGATTTAATTAGTTACTTTAAAAAAAAGAAGAATAAAACAAAAGACTACAAGATAGCTGATAATCTTTATACTGATATACACTGTCCGGTCACTTTATTAGATACACCTACCTAGTAGCGTGTTGGGCCTCCTTTAGCCCTCAAAACAGCCTGAATTCGTCGAGGCATGGATTCCACAATGCTGAAAACGTTGTTGAGGTATTGTGTACCATGCAGACATGAGTGTGTCACGCAGTTCCTGAAGATTTGATGGAGGTGTAGGCCTGGAGCAAACAGCCCATTCCAGCTCATCCCACAAATTTTCAATCGGGCTGACATCTTGGATGAGATTAACTTTACCCAAAATGATGGGTTTTAGGGCTGAGATCCGTGGACTGAGCAAGGAAAAGTCATCGTCATGTTCCTCAAACCATCCCATAGTGACATGGCTTTGTGCACCGGCGCATTATCCTGCTGGGAATAGCCATTTGCATGAGGATAAACTGTTAACATGTACGGTTGCAATTGGTCAGCTACGATGTTTAGGTACGCTCTAGCATCTTGATGTGCCTTCAGAGATATCAATGGACCCAACGTATGGCAGGAAAATATCCCCCATACCACGACAGTGCCCCCACTGCCCATACCATTTGTGCGCACAGCAGGGGTACCTAATAAAGTGGCCCAACAGTGTATTAGTAATAGATGCCAGTAGATGTAATCAAAATTTTAATGAATTAACTTTTTCCGTTCATATGTTTTGAACTTAAAAAAAAAATTAGAAATTTTTTCTTTTTTTTTTTCATATTTTCTTAAAAGCCTAAAGTTTTTCAAAAATTTTGAAGACTTAAGGTTTTTCGTCATCATTTCTAAATTTCACTTCTTTTTAAAATTTTCATTAGATTAGATGTGATAATTATTTAGGATTTTCTCTGTATTTCAGATTTTCGTGGTCACCGCTCGTTAATTGAAATAGAGCTTTGTATTATTTAAAGACGTTTGATATAAAATGCGGATATATCAATTTTCGTTTTTCGAAGCCAACTAATTAAGTTTACTGCAATTATTCTCTTTCGAATTTTAAAAAAAAGTTTCGTTTTAAGACTTATCTCGTTTTATTTATGCTATTGGTCTTATCACTTACATAGTTTTTTTCGCCAAAACATTGTTTCATTTCTATAGATGACCTATTTACGGTAATAAAAAAATTGTATTTTTTTTATTTGTAAAAAAAATCAACAGCCATCTTTAGTCAAATGATTCAACGACAATTGTAGTATTTCATGAACCATGTTTCTTTTTAACTTTTCTGTCGTTGTTCATTTATTAAATAATTCCAAACATTTTTTTTTTTTTTTTTTTATAATTTGTTGATTTTTCAGGATTGTTATCCTTCTTCAGTCTTTATTAATCAATTCAACAATTGATTGAAAGGTTAAAAACTAATAGCTTCAGTTAAAACATCATTGGTAGATCTTGAAGCAACAATTCCCTAAAAACAATTAATTTGAATGAGCCAAAATATCTAGGATTCGCATTAATATTTGCCGTCGTAATGCGACAAAATTAAGAATTTTCTTAAAAAGCTTTCTTACATCGCAATAAGCTCTTTGAGCTCTGAGAAATCATCTTTCTGTAACGTTGAATCCTCACTCTTAGACACCCTGTACAGTCTTGAACTCTTGATAATCTGATCTCAACAGCAAAACAATCACGTAACGGTTCAGACATATTTGTTCCACAGATCAGCATTTTTCGTTTTATTTATAATAAAGAGATTCTGAAAGCCAACACCGATCGAATCGTCAGATTCTAAATGATGCGAGTTTTTATTAAAAAATGATTACACGGCTTGCATTGATAGTAAATCAGAAGACTTCAGAGCAGTTGTTTGTACAACTAAAAATTAGAAAAACAAGCAAAGAAATTGTTATTTAACCTAAATCTGAAAGGCAATTTTCTTTATTCTTGTGCTGTCCTTGTTTTCTGATTTTATTTTTGAAGAAATTGTTTATGTTCAGTATTTTTTTTAAAAAAAAAAACATTTACGTATGTTGTAACATATATGATTCAAGATATATACAATTGTATACACAATAGTTTAAAAGATAAAATACATATTTACAAATAGTGGAGCCTTTCAAACCTTCCAGAGGTTCGAAAAACCTTGAAGGTGAATGAAGATGAACCTCTGGAAGGTTTGAAAGGCTCCACTATTTGTAAATATGTATTTTATCTTTTAAACTATTGTGTTTACAATTGTATATATCTTGAATCATATATGTTCAGTATTTTCCTACTGTTTTTCTGCACTCAATAGTCGAAAGCACAGCGGGATAGATTATCAATATGGTATTATTTACATCATCGTCTATATTAATTATCATCATTTTAAAGCTTTAAGTAACTTGAACATTCACAGTAAAGATTTCCACTATTAATTCTCTTGGATCCATTCAGTCATTTCGACCAAGGCACAAAAACGACCTGTATTATATCATTCTTAAGAGAAAGGACTTAAATTAGACAAACTTCTGATATCTTTTGTTTCTAGGCTTGTATTGGCATTTTTTTTCCCATTGCGACCAAATGTAAGATATGTCAAGAAATAAAACAATCCATCCAGGAAGTGAAATTCCCTTTGCATTCCCATCAGGTCGACGAAATAAATAGCAGTGCGTGGGACAGCATCCTCCCGGAGTCAGTGACTGAAAAGAAGGACCAACTGACCACAGACGACAAAGATCTCTTGGAAACCTTTGCTAGGACGGTCTTTTATCAAGTGCTTACATTCTCTGCCCCCTGTCGATAGCCCGTCTTTGAAACCTTAACGCCTTGTGCATACGAGTACCTCATTTGCAGCAGAGGTCGTACAGGGTTGACCTATATCGATAACATTTCAGTTAAGCCTTACAAGGTCATTTTATTTTTAATAATTCACTAAATTATTTTTCTCTAATAATTCTCCGAAATTGTTTAAGAAGCAAAAAGTAAAAACTGAGTTCTTATTTTAATATAATCGAACTCATTTACAACAAACTTAAGAGCAAGAGGAATAGAGTTGATTGGAAATGATTTATTTCGTGGTTCGTATTAACGTGATCATATTTATTAAGTGATCATACTAACGTGTAAAACGAGCTAATGTTGAAACCATTACAAAGAACAGTGAATCAGAGTTAAACTTGCGTCGTATTACAAATTACTTCAAAAATGCAGTTTTTGTTTTCTGAAGTCAATGGCGTCGATCCCGAATTCGAGTTTTAATGAATCAATAAAAAATGAAAGACATTGTTCAATTTATTGTTAAATTTTACTTTAAAAGAAATTCGAAGCAAGACATTGGAACGCTTTTTTAAAAAAATCAAAACACTGTAATACATTCCCGTTAAGATTTTTTTAGAAGCAATTTTTTTTTCATGTGAATTAATTAGTTTGTGAAGAAATGCATTTGGAATAAATTTTTAATTGTAAAAATCTTAAACTGTGGTGAACACTTTTTCTTTAATCTTTTGTGCTGCAAATGGTTCATGTGACTGTGGTAAAAGTCTGAAAATAACATACAATTGTAATAACTGATATAAGAACAAGGTTCTAAGGTTGTAATAAAACTTTCCTCAGCTCTTCAAAACCGAGTTTCACTGTAATTATAACTTTTTATTTGGGATAGGCATGCGATGTTAAAAGAAGTCTTTAAAAAGTGATATATTTAAAGAAATTAGTAAATTAATTGTAGTGGGAAAGGCCCAAAATGGTTGGAAAGGCCCAAAAACCGTCGTTCAAATAGACAATTAATAATTCAAACTTACCTACTGGAAGTCTGTAGGTTCCAGAATAATTATTCATCGTGGTCTTTAACTTGCCTTGTAATGGTGGATTTTAATCGGTGTTGCTTTCAGCCCAAAATGTTTCAGTAGTAATAATCAAGTTATATTCATTAGCATCCACCTACAATGAACATAAAAGCTTTCTAAGATAAGTAGTAGGCTAACTGAAAACTCAAAAATGCCTTTCTTATTTCATTAGTCTCACCAATCCACTGTGCATCAAATACAATAAAGATCTTGCTTTTTTTTGATGGTAGTAAATTTGATTGATTGCTAAGTGGTTTTATTTCAAACGAACTGCATTCATTCTGCTAATTTTCAGCATTCAAAGGTAAACAGTTTTTGAACTGTCGGGCTTCTGCAGCAAAGTATTTGTGCTTTTCCGCCCTAGCTCCCTACTTATCTATAAATCCGATATGTATCAAAATTCATAAATAATCCAGAAATAATTCAAAACATGGGTTATGAACAATTAATTAATAGAAAACTGATAAATGAGATAATTGAGATTATTCAATTACTGTAAAATGTTCATATTTTTTAACTGTATTGGAAATGTATGATATGTAGCCTATTAATTGTTTTCAGATTTAAATTTGTGTTCGCCAGATTTGAAAATGATATAAATAACATCCGAAACATTATCTGGATTATATTAAATTACATATATTTATAACCCATCTTTTGAATTTTTTCTGGATTACAATGGGTTTCTTTAGTTATTTGGAAAAATTCATACGAATCTATATAATTGAAGCCTCCTTGTACCTTTAACTTCGTAAGGTATTTAATAGTATGAATGGGCGGTTGTTTGTTTTGACTTAGGGGTCGTCCATTAATTACGTGAGGTCAAAAGGGGAGGGGGGGTGTCCGGCAAAATCTCACCAAATCTCACCAAGGGGGTGGGGGGTGGGGTTAACGAAAATCTCACGTAAACTTTTTCATTCAGAGAAAATATATATTATAGCAAGATTTCCTTTTTTTTTTATTGTTAAAGCAAGATTTCCTTTTTTTTTGGTTGTTAAAATTTTTGAAATCTCACCAAGGGGGAGGGGGGGGGGGTCCAAATTTTTGAAAAAACACCTCAAGTAATTAATGGACGGCCCCTTAAAAGGGATTTACGAACGTTTGTTGTAATTAGCTTTGTCTCAGATACTTTTTAAGGGTGTCCGTATCCTTTAGTCCAAATCTGGAAAACCCTTTGGTATCTTATCTTGCAAGTAAAAGAAACGAAAACAAGAAAAAAAAAATCATTTTGTGGATACAATTTGTTAATTTTCTGTATTTCCCGTTGAAGATAATTAAGATACGGAAACTATTTGCCCTTTGTTCCGCCCACACAAGGGAAATGGCGACAGATTAATTAGCTTTCATTATAAAACCATTTACCATTGATGTATTTTCACCCTAGGAAAAAGCTTAAAATTTGACCTCCTTCTAAGGAAAAAAAAAGTAATAAAAATAAATAAGCAGATTGATCCATTTAACTTATTCGAATATTACATCATAAAGATATAAATCAGTAAGGGGAAATTTCTATTATACGAAATGTTCAAAAGAGATAATATTTTTTCTCTAAAGAGTATCTTGCTCTCCAATCTCTCATTCTGTCTGAGCTGAAATCAGTATGATTAAGAGCAGATGTCAAATAATCATTTTGGTCATCACTATAAATCTTTGGTATCTTCATAAAATCTGTCTTTTCATTTCTATTTTTATATTTATAATTATTTTTATAATTTTATGTGGAATCTGATAATAAGCCATCAATTTGTTAATGTTAATTCAAAACAAAATCCTAGAATTAAATGAAAATATTTTTTCTGTACAGAGTAGGGCGATGGAATTTACTATTTCATATTCCTTAGGTTACAGGCATTGGCACGCGGACTTAAGAATGGACGACACTCCTCTGGAAGCAGGTCTTGCCTTCACATGCAAGCTCAAGCAAACGACGCCGTTTTTGGGCCGCGAAGCTTTGGAGAAACAGAAAGCGACTGGTTTAAAGAAACGCATAGCTTGTTTCACCATTGATGAGTAAGTATTGTGTTCATTCTTTCCCGCTCAGTAGTTTCTTAAAGCTTCTCAAATGTGTTGCTATTCGTTTTAAAAAGAATCAAAGTTATTATTTGTTAGATGCAAAAGTAAAGCCATACACCTGACTATTTGAGAAATGATTTATACAAAAATAAAATATACACGACGTTGTCTCAAGTGAAGAGACAGACTTGAAGAGGCTGTCTCTCGACGGCAAAACGTCGTGTATATTTTATTTTTTGTATAAATCATTTCTCAAATAGTCAGGTGTATGCTTTACTTTTTGCATCCAATATTATGCAGTACACGTAAAATCGTATTTTTTATATAATTATTTGTAACTAATAATTTTTATTAGGCCTATTTATATTTTTTTGGATATTTTGAATTATCAACTCAATATTTTACAGAAGAAAATTGTGTCCGATCTGTGAACAGTAGGGGATTAACACAAGGACTGCATTCCATCTTTCTATTTGGTCAACGCAATAATGAATAAAAGTTTAGGGATATTCATTGCTACTATTATCTAACAGAAAGAATGCATCCATCCATCAATGTAACCACTTAATAAATATGAGTCAACGTAGTCGATTAATAGTAGAACTAAACTTAACATTTAGAATGCTCTGACAGTTTAAAAAAACAAATAAACTATAAACTACATCGACATTTACAGCAATAATCACTTTGATATATCAGTTCAGATATGCACCGAATATTAATCAAGAATTATTTCAATGGCAATCCAAAAAAATAAATAAATAAAATGATTACAAGAATCCAGTCTTTGTTCATTAGTCCATTGAGTTCATACAAAGGAAAACTGTTAAAATCTCCAACTAATTGCTATTATATGATTCTAAATTAGATGTCAAATTAAAATGCCTTATAATTTTAAAGCTTTTAATTAGCTAAATGTAAATTCAAATTAAATTATGCTTCCAAATCACAATTATACAATTTTAGTGATTTGGGAGCAGAATTGAATTTGAATTTAATATGGCTTATCATTTTCGTACTTCTCGAGATGCCATAGCAAACTCAACAACAAAGGACCGCAAAAGGATGGTCTGCATCTCAATCAGGGGCGGAGCTCCTTTCAGTAAAGAAATTTTGTTATTGAAATGATAATGATTCTGTTTTGTTTTTCCCTTTCAGTTTTATTTTATTATATTCTTTTTTTTTTTTTCATTTTTATCATGTTATTCATGCAACGATAATTGTTGAAAAGCTTTTATCTTAAAAAAAAAAATAATAATAAAAATACAGCTTGATTTCATGTTTTCGAATAACAATTTGAATTGGAATCTGTTTACAGGCACAGACCGCTCTGGGGTCTGGAGGCCATCTTTCGGGACGGTGTAGCGGTGGGTTTTCTCCGCAGGGCAGATTACGGGTTTGCTATCGGTAGAAGCCTGGGCTACGGCTACGTTCATCATCCCAAGGGGGAAGTAGTAACCCAGGACTACCTCAAATCTGGCAACTATGAGCTGGAAAGTATGGGACAGCGGATTCCCGCACAAATCCATCTCCGCTCCCCGTTCGACCCCAACAATAAAAGAGTCAAAGGAATCTACGAAGACCCCCTTCCAGTTCATCGAAATCAATAAGACATCATCTGTTTCAGCTGTTTTAATGATGGAAACAACTTGTTTGTGGCTTGTTGTTGTGGATTCCTTTATGCTTAGCTTCCTTCCTTTTCTTCTAATTCCATCATTGCTGAATCACATGTTCTTGTCGCTCTTTGTTTGGCTTAAATGAAACTAATGCAAAAAAAATAATATTGTGATTTTCTTTGAATGCGAGTTTATATTTTCTCCAACATACAGCCATGGAGTTACAGCCATCGAAGAATTGGCGAATAACAAAGGATGTCTAACTGTAGCGGAAGAGAAATGTTTAAATATCTTTTATGGAACGAAATTGTTTTGCATTCACAATTTTGCATTCTGGTTATAATTTTATATTGTAATAATGTCTCTATCCTCATTCTAGCGTAAATATATTGTAATTCTTATTGTCGCTTTCTAATTGCTACCAAATATACTTCTTCTTTTATCCATCTACTGTTCCAATATTATTCTGACTTATCTCTTTCCCGATCCTCTCTCAATGTCATTCTGCATGAACTTGTTCCCAGCTCCCTTCTGCTTTTCTCACTTGGGTCTTTCCACCTTGTATTTCTCTTGGTCATTTTTTTGTTATTACCATATCATAAGCTGTCTTGAGATCCTCTCCTCTTTGATTCTCTTTAAATGTCGAAGCCATTTTAGACGTTGCTTCCCATCCTTGTTCTTTTCGTTACATTCCCACTTTTTTTTTCTTACATCATCATTTTTAATTCAGTCTCTTCTAGATTCTGTTGGCGATCCTTGGAATCTTCATTTGAATTGCTTGTAGACTAATGTTCTTCCATAAGTAAGAAAAATATAATGGAAATTTTAATACTCAATTAGGCCCTATTATCAGACCAAGACGGCTTTGGAACGTAGGCTACCTATCGTTAAGCGAGGAATAGCTGTACTCTTTGACAGAAACTGAAATTTAAACCCTTTCTTTGCTATTCTATCGACAATGAAATTTTACTTTAACCAAAAAAAAAGTTTCTCAATTCATTTGCTATAAGAAACCGTCCTCAGAAACGTCTTTATTCTTGACATTTTTCCGTTTACACTATTTCTTTCCTTCTAAAGCGTCTTCAAATTATTTAATTCTCGGAAAAAAAAAATCATTTCTGTAAACTTAAATCTTTTTACTCATAGTTCCCTTCCCTTTGAAATCAGTCTCAAATCAATAAAGTAAATTTCAAAATATTTATGAAAAGAAAGCATTCGTCTATTATAATGTTTCTCATGTTTCTCCAAGTGCGGTCCGAGGATTAAATAAATAAAATATAAAACCTAAATAACTGACCAAGCATTTCATCTCTGCAGAAAAGAACAGCTACAACAATGCATGTTCTCTTTCTACCGTCTTTTTGTTCTCTTTCATCGTCGATGAAAGCCTATCTTACCTTTTCTTTACTCCGATAATTAAACGCTTTTTGATCTTCTCTCAGAAATTAAAAAAAGAAAATATGAATCGAACGAGAAAATGGCTGCCGATTCTTCGTTTAAGCAACGCAAGTGCTTCTTGATTGGCTGTCTGAAAATGATTGTTCCACCAATCTCACATGATAACGCCATTGGTCTACCCAAATTAATCCGCTGCCCAAATTAATGCTTTCTAATAGCTTGTTAATTTTGCAATTAAACTGTTAAGCTACATTAATACACAATTCAGAAATTCTATTTTGAAAAACCTAAGAAACATGAATATTTCAATTTAAAATTTATGTTATTATATTTTAATTTAAAATTGTATAATTACAGACATCTGTTCCATTTAATTAAAATTAATTTACTGGTAGTACAAAATTTACAACTTATAATTGTATTTCATTTATACTATTCATGCAACATCCCAATAATTTGAATTGCAATTTACCCAAAAATGCTATATTCGTGGGGTGGTCCTGGAGGTAATCAGAAGGTCTTTAGATGGGCTGCGGGCGATTAGAGTTTGAGAAACACTGCTCTATTAAATTGCTCCAAATTCACCCAACCCTCACGTTTCTTTCGCGCCTTACAGTTTGAAAACCACTGCAACAGACAAATTAAAAACAAATTTTCAAAACACAATTTAATATTTTTTAATAAAAAAAAAAATCTTCAATTTTATAATTGGAAATGCTTAATGTTAAGTTTTTCTCTATATATTGAATTTAAGTATTTTTATATAATTGCTTCTTGTCTTCATATTGAAGACCTAAAATTATTAATAAAAATGTTGATTTTTTAATATTAATCATGAAAAACCATAGACTTTCATGCGTTCTGAGCTTGATCATCGAGGATAAATCGACTGACTAGTCTTAATAAGGATGAAACAGCTGCCCTAGGTTCCCGTCGATGATTGCTCAAGGCGTGAAAGCAAGCAATTTCCATCGATTTTGCGTTTTCATGTTACATTTAATGCATGTTAAACCATCTAATAGTAATCATAAAATTAATTCTTCACTTGTTGATTTCTGAAAATAAGTCCACGATCTCTCCATTTCTAGATTTTTCTTTTAGATGTGAGTGGTTTTTTTTTACTTAACTTTGGAGGTACCAATATATTTCTAGGCTTGTTAGATTCGTGACATACAATTCTGTAAATAGATATAGTATCTATTATTCAGTATCACTTGTATCTGCAACTTCTGTTACATATACTATATCAAACGTCTTTCTGTTTCGATTTTTTTTGAATAATGTCACTGATGACCAAAGAAAAATTTATGAGGAAAAATTTGAAATTCAATAAAAAAAAATATATTCTATATTAGCCTAAGGAAAGCCAAAAGTGTAAATGGCCTAAAGCTTACTTCTTATTGAATTCCTTTTGTGTTTTTGCTTCTAACTATTACTGCTTTCCCAAAATATTTTTTCTTATTAATCTTCCTTTCAAATGCTGTATAATAACTGTACTTGAAATTGTTTCAGGGCGTCTTTGCGTATTTCTATGCAGCTAGTCAAATGTTTTATTTGTTTGTTAATGTGTTTTGCTAAAAAATGTTTTGTAGGAAACTTCTGGGGAACATTGAATCATGTTGAAATTTCATTTAAAATTTTTTTTCCCCAAATTATTACTTAGATTTTACTCCAAATCCGTCAGAGGCTTATTTTGTAAGCTGTGACAGCTTTCTTTATTTTCCTTTATTTTAACTTTTAGAATTTTTAATATAAATAAAAAAAATTAAGCAGTATAAAGAGTAAGAAATAGGTATGAAGATTTTTATTTTGATATCTTTTATTTTTGTGGAACCAAAAGCTGTTTTATTAAAAAATAAATTATCGCTAAAAAAAAAGCTCGAACAGAACTGTTTTCGTATAAATCTTCTTAATGTTTCATAGCTTATGATTTCTTATACTTTTTTGATGAAGTATATTTTATGGCGAAAGAGTAGATAGATGGGAATGGAATAAATGAAGAACAAGCAGAAGCAGTGCTGCCTAAAGACTTCCTGGAAGATTAGGAAAGCTAATTGATATTGGTTACTGATTTATTTTGCATAACCATATCTTTTTTTCAAATTCCATTTCACCCATTTATACTTTGAAATGCTCATCACATTTTAAGACCTTACATCAACAAGCTTTTTTGTGTGTGAGTGGAGAAAAAAAAATGTTATTTCCAGATGGGTTAAACTTCTTAATCTCTTTTGTGATTACGGGAAATACCCGGATTGATAACATTGTATAATCAGCTATTAAATAAAGATCATATTCTGGGTTAACGCTCAGACACCCCTCCCATTAGTGACAGAGCGTGTTTCACATTGGATTGTTTTAAGATTTTGACGAAATCAAGACCAAAATAATGGGGTGATATTTATGTTAGCCAATAAATGAAAATGATGCCAAATACTACGGAAAACATACAAATAGACAAACAAAAATAAAAGAAAAGAAATCTGAAAGTAGTAACCCATCATATGCTCAATCCAAACGATAATCTAAGAAAAAAGAAAAAATATCAAACGGGCTTCAAAAGTAATTGTAGTGAAAAGTAATTATAGTGGACGCATGAATGATGCCTGCACATATGATAAAATATCCTACTAAGCTTAATTTCTATTACTTTTGCTTATTATAGTGATCATCAAACTTTTGGAATGTTACTGTTGTTGTTACTATTGTTGTTGTTTTTTACATAAAATTGTTACATAAAATTCGATATTCTGTTAAAAAGATAATTTTACTTGTGTACTAAAAGTTGCTGCAAAGGAACTTCAGGTGAGCGCCGCTATTAAGGATTTGATCCGTTTTTTTTTTTTATTGTTATCATTGACTGAAAGCAGATTCATTTTAAAAATATCGACTTGATTCCGATAAAATACTTGAAAAAAATTATTAAAGGCGATTTTAATAAAGTCATCGGAAACTACAGAGGAAACTTGGTTTTGAAAGTTGAGATGTTAATGAATGAATACATTTAAATTTTCCATATTAACGTAAAATCATGGTCCCGTAATTGAAATGATTTCTATTTTTATTAAATCTAATTTTTATGCAATATAGGCTTATTTTTTATTTTTATGCTTTTTGATAGAAATTTTGAAAAATAACTTTATCTTAAAAAAATAAAAATATTTTTTGTAATAAGCAAAGATGTATTTTTGTATTCGAATGTATTACGGTAATTGTTTATTAGAGAATCAAATAAAAACTAACCCAGAGAAGAATTAATATTTTCTGAGATTCACTCTCACCCTTTACCAATCTTTTTAATATATGTTTATAACATCAGTTAACTGTCAAAAAAAAAATAAAAGATTACATTTTATGTAAATATTACAAGACATTAAATCCCGAAGTTGTAAAGATTATGATATCAGTGTTCGTATCTATATTCACTTCGTCTTTTGAGTATTACTGTGTGTATTTATTATTAGTAGTATAAATGCAAATCCTACACATACTCAAATTCTTTATTGGTTAAAATTAATTTAATTTAATTTGTTTGAATTAAATTTGTTTAAATTATTATTTGCTTAATAATAATAATAAATCTACAGGTTTTTTTTCTTTTAAATAAATGAGGTTTACATACACAGTCCAGCTAAAATATAACGATTACATTTATTGATGTACGTCATTCTACCTGAATTGCTGATCCACGTGAGTAAGAGATACAAAGTGGTGAAATGACAGTGTGGTTATGCAGGAAATTGCCATTGTTCGTGAACTGCTGTTGCTAAGGTGCTTCAAGGGTAGGTGTTTCAGTTATACTTAGCAGAAGAGAAATTGCCAACCTAATGATGGGTGACTCGTCAGTGCTCCTAGATTATGCAAAATAAGCTACGGAACGATTGACAATGAAGTTCACCTTAAGAAATCCGAAGGGCTTCGAAATAGCTTACAATGTTTTGACCTGGACATTAAATTTATTATTATTATTATTATTTGTAGCCTTTGTTTATTATATTATTGAAACTTTATTGAACAGTACTTTGTGGGATTTTCTGATTACAAGAATATAATATTACTTTGTAATCATCACGTGATTTTGTACCAAAGTGGGAAATATTTGAAGTGATAGGAGTAGTGGAGGACATAAAGGGATGGAAGTCTTAAAGTCTGTGATCTCGATATTAATTTGATATCTAAGGCTTATCGAGTTACAAAATAGGAATATAATATTAATTTGTAATTACCACGTGACTATTTTACCAACTGGAAAGTTTCAAAGTGATTACACAATTTCTTCATCATCAACATCAGGACAACTCTTTTCTGTAACCGCGCATAGCACGGGTATTTTTGCTAGTGTAATATCACATTGTGCGACGGCGGCTTTCAACCATTATATATATATAAAGAAAACATTATTTCTCGCTATGTATTTTTTAATTTATTTATTTATTCGTGAGAAATTACAAACAGGGAAGCGAATTTATCCATTCATAAGATTTGTTTATTATTTTGAAGACATCTACCTAGAGTATTAATTGTTTAAATAAATGTTTAGTTCTATGGCGAAGTATATTACCTTCAGGCTCAAGTGATCGGCTTAAACCTTTACTTAAAGACTGGGAAACCTTTATTTCTAGACGTTGTATTGATGAATAACACATCCTAAGCTTAGGAACTGAGATTTCTCCCTTATTAAGATTTTAGTCAAATGCCAATTTGAGAAAAATCTTTGTGGTTTATCTAAAAAAAAAAAAAATTCCTGTGAATGATCACCTAGACAGTTGAATGTCTTTCATCTATTCTTTTTCAGATTTTTGAAATTTTAATGTATCGATTTGTGCAAAACATGTGAAAAAACATTCTAATTAAAATCTTTTTCAGTCTGTGCAAATTTGATAGAATATTCCTAATTCTTTAAATTCTAACACCGCCGTGAAATGTTAGTTCCAATAACTTGAAAAGTGCTTTTTTTTTTTTTTAAATATTGAAGGAAGGAATTAAGAAATCAGTCGTTCCCAGATGCCGGTTGCGGATTGGATGTCAATTCATGATCAACTTTTACCGAAGACTCGTGGAATGCGAAAGTAAGCAAAGTAATTAATTTTCAGCTTCTATTATTATCTTTATTTTGGTATAATTCAAAAGGTAATTTCCAATTTTACATCCGTTCCCAATTTTTTTTTTATTATTGCCCAATGAAATACGAGAAGACGTTGTAGGTTTACATTCAATATTTTAGCGGTTTGAAGAAAGTACCTAACTTAAGTACGAGTTTAATTTAAGTTAAAAACGTACTTAGACTTTCCGAGCTACTCACATCTTTTGAAGCATGCAGAGTCTGTCTAAATAATTAGACCTACCTAAGGGGAAAAAAGAGAAATATCGGTTTTGATAGAATGGTTGCTCGACTGTTAATAACTAAGTTTTAAAATTACTTTTGCAGTGAATCTGAAATTCTCTCCTCTTTGGACTGGCTATACGCTAGGCCAATAAGCATTCGCGATAAGTAACTTCTGACGTATTGTTAGGTTTAACAAAGCCAGAGATAACGGCATTTACATTTACTAGCTATGAATAACTATGAATAACATTGCAATGAATAACTATTACTTACTATTTTGCAAATAAAAGAAACTGCAATGCCATCATACGCTCCTTTCTGATAGAAAGCTAATGCGTTCTCTGCTACTATTAGTCTCTTGTTTTAATGATTGAACTTTATTACAGTCCTTAGATGAATTTAACTTGGCCCTAAAAAAAAAAAAAAAAAAAAAGTTCAATTCAGTTTAATTTTTAAAATCGCTTTAAATCGTTAATAGTGATTGTAGATTAAAAAAAAATAGAAAATTCTCAAGAGAAACAGTGATTTTAACATCGAAGTTCTTCTCATTAGTTAGTGAAAATGAATAAATCGAAAACTTCAAAAACAAAAACAAAAATCTCTGTGACACCAGAAAACTGGAAGTTTTATATTTTATGTTCAGGTAAAATATTCATTACAGGTGAAGTATTCAATATTCAAGTGAGATAATGCTAGAACAAAACTTAATCCCTCTTTTATCTTCACGGCATCTTTTTGAATTAGTAAAGTTTTTGAAAACAGATTTCTAGGTTTTATTGTCAGTTGAAGATGAGTCGAAGGTTACAGGTTCGAGAACCCGAAAGGTATTTATTTTCTTCTCGCTCGTTTGTCTGAATCTAAACTTGTCATTGCCTTTTATTACTCATTTTTTTTTCCTTCAACCTGCAATCAAATCAAATGAATCTGTCCAAGCAACATCGGACAAGTCTACCATCAATGTTACGTCATCGCAAACAAAAAAAGGGCGTTGTTGGTTGCCTCCTCATCTTCCCAGTATTACATAACATTTAATGGGCTTGCGTGTTTTGGAAGCGGAGAGATGCACTCCCCACCAATCTCGTTGGAATGCAGTTTCTCGCGAGATAACTGTGTGTACGTTTCTGCAATGAATACGGAACGAGGATTGCACCAACACACAGGGAATTAGGCGCAAAAAAAATCAAAAAATAATCGCATGTCGGACGAAGGGTTTTCATTACACCACACCTTGGAACTACCACCACAAGGCAGTGAGAGGCAGGTTTTTTACCGTTTAATGCTTAATAGAGTGGAACGACAAGACTTGCATTTTTTATTATTTGTTGATCATTTTCATTCCTTATGCTTTCCTCATCCCATTCGGACGGTTATAAAGCTATAAAACGAACAGATGCAAGAATTCCTTTGTTATTTCGAGGGAAATTTGTCTGTGATTTTTATCAGTAGCAAGAACACGTCTTCGACTGAGAAAAAGGGGTGTTTCCCGTGTGGATAAAAGTGGGGTAAGAAAATTGATGCGATTTCCAAGCGACAATAATTGCATTAAAAGAAGAATTTTTTATTATCTGATTTCTTATTATCTTATTATCTGTTCTGAGGACTTGATAACTGAATTTGTTTAAATATCGAAATAATCTGTATTTCATATTTTTATTTTAATCTTCTCTTTATCTTTGACTACAATTTCGTTTGAAAGACATTCTCTCGTTCGACCAATAAAAAAGGGATCGCATCCTCTTATTTTATTCATCAACTTATATAATTTGCTAATTTCGTCTGTCTGTCTGTCTGTCCGTCTGTCTGTAACTCGATATAATTAAGCTGTTAAGATAGATCCAAGGTTCTCAATGGTACCATTGAATCAACGGTACTCAAATTGGATGAAAATATTAATTCATTTTGTCATTCCATGTTGGTTCCATGTTGAAATTTTAACTGAAATTCTAACAAAACATTCGTTCAAAACCAAATAATTTTGTTACCACTGCACCGATTTTAATGAAAGTTGACATACTCACTCAGTTTTTTACGCTAATTTTGAAACTCAAAACCATTTTTGCCGTAGAAGCTTCGTTCACAAGTTAGCGCAGTATTAAGATTATACAAAGGTGAGTTTTAAATGCCTTTCGGCGTTATGAGTCAAAAATAATAATTATTCTTTAGATAAATTAAACTTTAGATATGGTTGGTATTTCGTTTTTCTTTTTGGGTGGAAAATGATCGTTTAGATTAAACTCTCAGAACCTATATTACAGGTGTACAGTTAAGAAGTACACCTAAAAATGTCAGATAAACATTAAAAAAAAGAAGATTTTTCAAATCAAATCATCAATCGAATCAAATATATATATATAAATTGGCAAAGTTCGTCTGTCTGTCTGTAACTCGATACAATTAAGCTACTAAGATAGATCCAACGGTTCTCAATGATTCTCATTGAATCAAGGGTACTCAAATTGGATGAATATATTAGTTCATTGTGTCATTCCATATTCTTTCCATGAAATTTTATTCTTGGGAACTGACTTAGACAACTGAAATTCTAACAAAACATACGTTCAAAACCAAATAATTTTATTATCACTGCACCGATTTTAATGAAATTTGGCATACTTACTCAGTTTTACGCTGATTTTGAAGCTCAAAACATAGGTCTGGTAAACATTAAAAAAAAACAAACAAAAAAACAAAAAAAAAAAACATTTTTGCCGTAGAAGCTTCGTTCACAAGTTAGCGCATATATAAATTGGCAAAGTTCGTCTGTCTGTCTGTAACTCGATACAATTAAGCTACTAAGATAGATCCAACGGTTCTCAATGATTCTCATTGAATCAAGGGTACTCAAATTGGATGAAAATATTAGTTCATTGTGTCATTCCATGTTCTTTCCATGAAATTTTATTCTTGGGAACTGACTTAGACAACTGAAATTCTATCAAAACATACGTTCAAAACCAAATAATTTTGTTACCACCTCATCCATGTTAATGAAATTTGGCATACTTACTCAGTTGTTTACGCTAATTTCGAAACTCAAAACCATTTTTGCCGTAGAAGCTTCGTTCACAAGTTAGCACAGTATTTCGATTACATTTACTTTATATTTGATAGTTGATAATAAAATGATTTTTTCAGATTTTTTTATGCCTGTCGTCCTACAGGCTTTGCTGCTAGTATTTATATAAAAACTTTTAAGTGTCTGTTTAGATTATAATTTGAATGAACCGAATAATGTAAATTGAAGAAGTATCCAAGGCAATACCACACAGAAATTAATGGGAAGAAATGTTACTGAAATAATTGTACGATCAGCAAAGCCGGACAAAAAAAACCAAAAAACTTAAAATGTATGTCCAACCCTAAGCTGATGTCAGTCACCTTAATAATCATGTGTACCACATTTAAGTAGTACCAGTAGCCCCACTCAAAAAAACTAGCAAAAAAACAACAAAAACAAACGAGTTTCATTTATAAAACAAGAAAAATACTTTGATGTTTATCCCTTAATAAAATTTTACTTTATGTTAATTGAAATAATGACATAACAGTGTAATTAAAAACTAAACAGTAACTTTTTGAAATATGTGAATTTTATGCATGTATTTAGCTTGATGTAACGAATAACAATAAAACTATATAAAGAATCGTGCTAACCATAGGTTTTACATTCTTTTAATGGTGGTACTTGGAGATACAACATTATCTAGATTTCGACAGTTCTGTAATTAATAGGGGTAATGTTCAGAAATCTTCTTGGGTTGTACCTGTTAGCAGCATAACATTGGTTTTTAGATTCTACAATTAGTGTTAAAATAATTTTTAATTTTTTTCCCAGATTTTTCCAACTTCTTTCAATGTTTCTTACTGTTATCTCTGACCCTCCATAGACATTTCTTTTGTTTTTTTTAATGGATTAGTTGATGACTTTATTAAGTCATCATTTTACTTTTAGTTTATCATCTAGTCATTTACAATCAATGTCTTGTACTAGTGAATAAACTCCAATATCCCTTAGAACAGAGCTTCTCAATCGGTGAGCCCCAAGGAAATTCCAAGAGTGCACTTGTCATCAAGATTTCGTTTCACAGTCAGCCAAACGCTCTGACATCGACTAAATTCTAGGCATCTAATAATCTGAGCAGCCACAAATTTGAAAATCAATTTGTTTCATTCCAACAATGAAGGTATTAATTTACTTTTAAATTCATCTGTAAAAAATCGTTTCAGGGTATTTTTAAATAACGGAAATAGAGTGTTAAATTCATCTGTAACTAGTAGGTGTTTTTCTATGTATTCTATGTATTTTTATTTATTCAATAAAAGCAATAAAACAGTTTGGTGTGCATGGGATTGTAGGAACAGTGTTAGATGTGCTGCATGATTTCTGAGAAGAAAAAGACTGAGAAACACTGTCCTAGAAAGTATTTTTCGAAGAGCAATGATTTTTTTAAAGATTTGAAATATTTACTAGAAAAGTTGAAATTCAGTGAATATCAAAGAATTTTATTCATATCCAATGACTCAATAAAGCGGAATTGGAGAAATAACCCTGTTCCTTAAATTCCAAAGTAAATTTTAAAAAAGAAAATGATTGTTTATAATTTTAAAAAAGTAATTTTTTGTTAAAATGTATCATCAGTATTTTAGTAATAACATAACGTATATAGCAAAAATAAGAATGTTTTTATTTACTAGCTGCGTCCCCTACTACATAAACAGATTCTGGCTACTCTCTTGTCCGCTTTACAGTTAATAATACAGTGTATAATTCGTATATTTTTCTTTGGGGAAAAAGTAAGGGAGAGGTCATGGAAAGCAATTACTTGATTCATTCTTTTTATTATTTTTCCAATGCAAATTTCAAGACTAAGATAATCGTTACCTCAATCAAATCCAAAGCACGCATCGGTCGTTGTTTCTTTTTTTATGCTTTTTAATAACGTGTTCACATTACGTAACGTCTGCCTCATTCGTCGTATTCATGCAGTGTTCGATATTTAATGACCATCCACTTTACTACTGAACTTACTTAATATTCTACAAACAGTGAATAAATGTATCATCATCAAATGATTAGATGAAGCGCTTCAAGACAAATTGTTGTGTCTTCTGTTTTATTTACTTTTTTTTTTTTCCTCAAATAACAAAGATTTTTTTATTATCAAATGTTTTCAGATTGTAAACTCATTCTTAAACTTGTGAAAAAAAATAGTTAAAAAAAAAAGAGAGGTCCTTGAAACTTATGGTTTTTATATACATTATTACTCGTACTAACGAACATTGCTCGGGAAAATCCATTTTTTTTTTGTCTCCACTCTTCGGCTTTCCGTTCCTCCTGTGTGGAAACACAAAAATAACGAACTTTCTGATGAGATAGTCATTATGGAGGTCCAACAACAGGATTCTTAAGTATTCACAGATAAAAGTTTATATTGAAAAGTAACTGTTGACTAAGAGAAGTAAAAAGATGTAAAAGTGCAGCGCAATGGATCACTTGAGGGTAGGCGGGGCTTCTTAGTTACAAAATACCCCACCAGGCTTCTGCTTGACTTGTGGGATAAACAAAGCCATGTGCTTCGTTGTAACCCAGGGTTTCTCAACCTTTTTTTACCCATGGACCCCTTTTCCCCCCTTTTTTTTTGGTGGACCCCCTCATAGCTATTCGATATAAGAAAAGCTTATTCCATTTTTCACTAATAAAAAGTAAACGGATTATATTAATAATCAAAGAAATAGTAAATGATTATGCTTTATTTTGAATGAAAACTAATTTAATGCAAATAAATTATTCTACAGTTAAAATATGTGATTCAATGAGATCCCTGTGGTTGATGCTGCTCAGCGAGTTAACGATATTCGAAGATCACCTCTTTTCACAATGTCAAATCTATTGCGAACTTTTGATAAGTGAGAAACATGACTAAATCGTGATTCAACAAGGTAAGATGATGGAAAAGCAATAACGTAGAGCTGTGCTTAATCCCAGAGTAATGGGTACTTTGTAGCAATATCATTTGTTTTCCATATATTATACTTCCCATCTTTGAATTTTGCACGCATTATTTCATAACTTTGTAATTCAATGAGGGGCTCTTGTAAAGAAATGTCTATATCGGCAACATTAACTTCGAAAGGAATTGTCACCCAAGTTGGTATATCCATCATGAGTACGTCACTAAATTGAGTTTGCATAACTTCGTGCATATTTTCCAAATATTCGCTATATACTACAAGGTCTTCATCGTGCAAATCGCTGCTAATCGAAGCCAAACATGGAAACTGTTCACATGTACAACGCCTGATATTATTTTTGTACAACTGTAATTTTCTCAGAAAAGCAGTAACAGCACCTGTACTTGATGAGATCAGAATCTTTTCCTTGGAGCTGTTTATTAAGTAAATTTAATTTTTCAAATATATCTGATAAGCAGAGCCGTCGCGTGAACGGGGCGATCGCCCTGGGCGCCGCGGCAACAGCAAAAATAAAAAAATTTGGAAATTCCGTTTTTTTTTCGTTGTTGAATTGGAAATTGCTGGGTGCCGCGGCACGGCAAAAATAAAAAAAAAAATTGGAAATTCCGTTTTTTTTTTTTTGGTTATTGAATTGGAGATTCCGTTTTTTTTTTTTTTTTTTTTTTTTTTT
>JAFIDM010034439.1:60056-94045 GCA_023159025.1 Thereuonema tuberculata | reverse complement strand
AACATTCTAAGACCTTGCTCTTTTTATCTTATTATTCTTTTTTTTACTTACATTTGTAAATTAAAAAATATAAATTTAAAAAAATTTAAAGAATTTAAAATTAAGAATAAAAGAGCAAAATCCAAAATATTGAGTTAATATACAGTATAAAATAAGTAAATAAATGTATATATAGTGCATGGCTGGGGTGAAAACAGCTGGTATTTTGCGATTTAAACACTAAGTTTAATAAGATGTAGTTGGCGTGCCAACTTTCGAAATCCCGGAGAAAACAGCAGATTAAAAAAGGGGAGAGGAAAAAGAAGGAAAAAAAAAAATCAGTTGCTCTGTGTCAAAAAAACAATTAAGAAAGTAGTAAAAAAGAAGCAGCTGTTTGAAGGCTACCAGAAATTGAGAAGAAAGAGAAACATGTCAACGATCATCTTACCGGAAAGCGAACTCTTAAATGGTTAAAGGGGATATTATGGAATTCAAAATGAACGTATTTTGGTTGTTTTTGACCAAGAGAACAAGAACTATTGATTCTGTATCTACCAAAATCAATTACGGATCTTCCTGAAAAGAACACCAGTCTTCCACTGAAGATTTAGGTTTGGAGATAAACAATTTTTGAATTTCTTGAGCAAATACAGATTGATTGCTTCGAGGACTGGGAGCAGCTGTCTAACTTTTATATTGGAAATCTTTACCAAGTGGCTCCTTGTCGAGAAATTACCACGAGAAGAAAAGCACAGGCATTCTAAACAAAGAATTTCTCCTATAAACACACTGAAATTAGAAATTTCTGTTAAAATCTGATCATCTTAAATAATCCTTTTGCTTATACATGGCTTAATATGATTAAAATTAATCCGAAATTTAGACAATTTAGGAATAACGGCGGTTTAGTTTTTTTTTTTGTTTTCCTTCTGAAAATTGTATTAACACATTAAAAGGTTGAGACCCAGTGTTTTACTAGGTGACATCTCAGGATAGCTATTCTCACGCTATATACCAGTATTTCCCAACCTTTTTTGTGCTATGCCCCACTTAAGCCTTTCTAAAATTCTTATGCCCCCTACGTAACACATACATAATTTTTAACATTCAAAAATTGAATTGTTCACTAATAGAAACTTAAATGACAGATTTTAGGAAGAAAACACAAGGAAATTGTTGAGCAAACACAGTAAGTAAATTTTCAAAACATTTAATGAAGAACTGAAATTCAAGTACAAAATAATTTTGATGAAAAATTTTTCTATATTATTTTAATTATTAATACATTTTTGAATTACCCCGTTTACAACCAAATTGCCCCACGTTGGGAAACACTGCTCTATACCAATAATCAGCTGAGAATAGACACCAGCTTTATAATCAGCTGAGAATAGACAACAGCTTTATTTAATTGCGCATGAAAAATTCATTGAGGCTAGCGGAGGCTGGCGTATGAAGTTTCTATGTTTTATTTTTTAATGTGTATTTTTTTGTTTTTAGATTATTCTTGGTGGTTCCATATTTTTTCCGATGAAAATTGGAAAAAAACTTAACAAAATTATACAATATTATATTGTTCAAAAAAATCTCATTGCTTCGTAGATATTATAATTTTAAAGTTAGTGTAGTTTTCGTTTGTTGTTTTCACAAAAAATAAATAAATAAATAACATTTTAAGAAAAGAAAGCTTTAAGTTCTTTAAAAACTTTTTTGTTTCTTTTCCTTTTTTACATTTTTGTTTTCTTCCCCGAATTGATCTTTTTACTTTTGATGACAGTATTTAATTACGGAGTTATTTAAATTTCGACTCCCTATCGTCGGTTTTATTCTAAAATCGAAATTTCTTTTATTGCTAAGTTTTAAATCCTAATTCAGCTTCGAACTTCTTATAAATTAAAGGACAACTAAATCTTTATTATAGCAATCAAATTAAAATGCTTTTTGTTTTCACTGATAAACTGAATGAATAAAAATCACTACTTTGATTATCTCAAGTCTTTCTGTTTTTTATTATTGCAGACCCTTTAAGAGTAGAAGCTCAGTAATTGATTGCTCCCGACTTAAATCTGTCATTTCGAACATCAGCACATTTTTGGAACACATTTTATACAAATAATTGCACTTGGCTTGAAGTTAGTTCGCCAGAATAAAATTACATTCCTACTTAACTAAAAAATAAGTATACATAAATTTATACTTTTTGTGTATATTTTTAATCAGCTCATAATAACAGCATCTTCCTTTTAACCAGGGGTCAGCGTCTTAATAATGGCTAACTTAGCAGTTGTTTCTCTTTGTCATCTCAAGTGACTCTCTTGTCATCGCTTTGATATTATTGAACAGCCGTTATGATGACAGCAAGAAAATAACTTAGCACTCACGATGGATATTTTTTTTCCTGCCAATTGTAGTCTGTATCAGTCAACAATAACATCGATTCAGCAAGTTTAAATTACATGCGCCAGTTTCATTGTTTCCTAGCTCTGTGAGGCTCCTATGTAAAGAAAACATAATAGCAGCTTTCGGTTATGGGAAGACCAATAGATCCAACAAAGATATACAGATTTCTGCCTCTGCTTTTTTTTGTCCATTCACAGTCGATTTATTTACTTACTTTGCTTGACAATTTCCTACAAAAGTTTGTAAGACAATTCATTAGCATTTGGATTATATTGATCTTACAAGGACGGACAATGTGAGTATTTCGACTTAAAATTACATTTTAAACATATTTGTTCTAATCACTTTTCTATCTCCGATTTATATTTACATACAAGAGCCACCTATGATAAATTTGAGATGTTTGAGAGCCGCAAGACATGAACAAATATTACATACACACATTTTTTTTCTATATGCACGTTTTGTTGCAAAAATTTTATGTAAATATTAAGTAACGTATTTAAATTACTTAATAATAATGGAAAACGGGAAGTCTTTTGAGTCGATTAGAAACCTTCGGACGGCCGTTTGGAGCTTATTGGGCTCTATACTCAGCCAGCGAAAACCCAAAAGGCATACGAGAACAATAATGTATTTGTGATGGAAAAACTGATCCCTCAAAATTAAAGAAAAAAAAAAACAAGAACAAAATGTGGACTACAAAATCTTCGGCAGTCTTATGGCTATCTTAGAAGGTATTTTCCATCACAAATACATTGTTGTTTTTTCCCCCCTCGTATGCCTTTTGGCTTTTCGCTGGCAGAGGTGAGCCCAATAAGCTCGAAAAGGCCGTCCAGGGTCTCAAGCTCGACACAAAAGGCTGTCCATTTTTCATTATTATCAATTGATTGTTTCTCCTTTTACCCTTTAAATGGCTTTTTATTTTTTGTTATGATTTAATTTTTTGTGGTCAAATACCTTTTGAGGGAGCCGTAAGGTGCCAAGGTTTTGTAGTCCACATTTTGTTCTTGTTTTTATTTATTTATTTTTTATTTTACATCACAAATACAGTATGGAATAATGTTTATTCATATATATAGTCTTTAAACTGTAATTTGTATTAGTTTTAATAATCACAAAGTATACGTACAATACAAAATGTACTGTACTAAGTGTTTTAAAAATCCTGACTTGATTATTGTTTTAACTACATTGAGCGTATTTACGGTAAGGAACTATAGGAACATCTAAGAAAAATTGCTGATCTGAAATTTCTTTAATCCCTGACTTAAATCTAGCATTAAAATTAAGATTAAATTACTTACTCACCATGAACATTAAACTTACGTTTGAATCCAGCAGACTCTGAATTTTTACTCAGTAAATAACGATAAAGCTTGAAAATTTTTTTATTTACCTTTTATGTTAATTTTGACGTAAAAAGAAGCTCAGCCAACATATTTCCCTGAGCTGCTATTTGGCCACCCCTGATTAGACCAAGCTTTAGAGATCTAGATGTCATGAGGTAATCATAAAGATCGACGACTCATTTTAACTATTAATAATTTCATCAAACCTATCATTGATTATTTCGTTCATTTAAGTTGTTTCCTTAACAATGAAAAATTTCCTTTTCTTAATCTCTTCTCATTCTTCTCAGCCTAGTGTAAAATTCTTTCTTACTACCTGTCCTGCCCATTCCGTCTTGGCTTCCTTTTAGTTGGTATAATATTTGCTCTTCAGCCGAACATTTCCTTTGCAGTCTCGTCTTGTAATTTCGTATTTCTTTGTGTAATCTGTAGTCTCTGAATTGTTTCCTAGTCAATGTCCTCCATACGTAAAGACTGGTAATATACAATAGTTAATTATACTTTTTCTTTTTAAGTTTAACCATATTTATCCTTTCAGTATTGCATTATTTCTGTAAAAGTTAAAGGCGGACCATTGCAGATTTTGAGTGTTAAAATTTGATGATGTTAATGAATTTACTGAGGAACTCATGAGATAATCAGATATTGATAGACTAGTAATTCCTGTAATGAACTCTACGAATTTCTATTACACAAACAATACTGTGAATCCTCTTCAAGATTTGTCTTATCAAGATTTGTCGTAGTTATGTTATTTTTCTTTCATAAGCTATAGGTACATCCTATACAATGTTAAAACGTACTTTTTTCCTAACAGTAATTAAAAAAGAATAAGTATCACATTGTTCAGAAAAGCATTAATATTTGACATCTTTGTTCCACTTAGAAACTTTTACTTTTTGTTGCCAATTTTAAAAGCAATTATCGTTTAAACAAGATAAAAGATTTATTTTTAGACTTATCAACTTGTAAAACAAAATGACAAAGCAATACTTCGTTACTTCAGAAGCAATTAATTTGTATAATAAATCAACAACTTTTTACTATCTCTCAGAAACTATCTCTGAGAGAACATAGGAATTTCAAAACTTTTCAATTAAATATGGGTTCTAAATCTTGTTTGACAAAGAGACGCTTAAGAAAATGTCGAAAATTCATTCTATAATAATATATTACTTCTGTTGAGATTGTATCCTGATTAGTTAAAATCGGTAAATAAGTTATTGAAGCAAGAAATTACAATATTAATTAATAGATCGGCCTACATACAAGCTTAAAAAAAACACTAAAAAACTGAGAACTAAAAGTTAATACATTTAAAAGTTTGAAAAATTAACAATTAAAACGAGAGTCCAGAGCTTTTGCCTCCCTTTAGACGAGGCTTCATCGGTGGTGAACACAACCACCGATGAAACCTCGTCTAAAGGGAGGCGAAAGCTCTGGACTCTCGTTTTAATTGTTAATTTTTTAAACTTTTTTAAACTTTTAAATGTATTAACTTTTAGTTCTCAGTTTTTTAGTGTTTTTTTTAAGCTTATAGGCCTATTTAGGCCGATCTATTAATTACATATATAAGCACACGTAAATATTTCTCAAATTACAATATATTTAATAAAACTTAAATAATATTAAAAAAAAACAACAACAATAATTCACATTTTGAGAGTGTGAATTATATGTGAATTCATTCTCAGCCACGTTAGTTCATGTCGATGGGTTATTAACACCTGTCGTGAAGGAAAAACCATTCAGTATGAGATTAATTGAGGTGAAGTAATTTTCCTTCGCCTTTAAGTCAATATAATTTCATCCAAGACAAAGGACATTGCTTTTCTTTTTCTTTTCATTTTTTTAAATCTTTTAGTGCTGTCTTATTATTATCAGTTGTTGAAAATATTTATGGCGTTGTGACGACAGAGCCAACAATAATCTTGTTAGTAAAGAAAAAAAATATTTATTACTGTTAACAAACATTGTAAATGAAGGTTGTTAACAAATAACATGTTGGTTATACTTGTTAAAAAGAAAGAAGTGTTAGTATATCTTCATAAAAGTTTAACCGTCCGACGGCATGATTGTTCTACTGAACTGTATTCTGTTTTCATAGAAATAAATAAAACCAAATAATAGATTATTAGCTAAGATTCTATCCATGAGGTAAATTTTTACATTAGGAGTTGAAGACTTATTTACTTAATTGTTTACTGAATTCAAAATGTAATCTAATAATTCACATCTATTCCATTTTAGTAGCATTTACCCTTCGTGTATTTTGAATACTGACTGTTTGAGATTCTTATAATTCTTTCTCACTCCTTGAAATTTGAAAGCTATGAGATTTAAGAAGCCTAGTAAATAATAAAAGTTTGGGGTAGGGGGAGGGGAGTTTCTGGGGAGGAGGTTTAGGATTTCTTGACGCCTTCTACCCTTCCTTGTTAAAGGGTAGGACACAGATAGATATCCGACTCAAATAACGCACTATTCTGAACGGTGTAATTGGTCTTTACAAAATCGACCTAATCCACCCACCAAACCGAAACTATGGGTGGGGAAATGGTTCAAAACATTTCGGGTTGTTTCCCACTATCTTTTCCGCAATGCAACCTATTCATCCCCTTCTGTAACGAGGGTGGGTGGGGGTGTCGTACGAGTGAGGTTGTTCAACTTGAAGGATGGGTTGTTGATCATGACAGTCCTGAAACCGGAGAGTTTCTCGGGATTTCGCTTCCACTCCCAATTCGATAATAACCTAATCTTTCTCCTTTAATGGTCCAAAACTTGTTTCCTCAAAACGGGTGTTTAAAAAGCATATTTCTTTTTTTTTTTTAATCCATTTACTTCCCACACTCTGTCAGATGGGGTAACATGTTACAGCAAAACTTTAACAGGTTTTTTTTTTTTTAGTTTGGTTTGTCAAAAATTTTGTAAAATTATACTTCAGAAAGACTAGATCAGTACGTTTTCAGAATTTGATTTAGCATCGGAACTAATTGCGATAATATATTTGTAGTTACGAATTAATTTTATTACTATAAACACAATTTTAATTTAATTCATTTCAATTTTAAAATCTTTTTTATTTTCTTAAGGCGTTATAAATATTGAAATTAAATATTATAAATATATATGTGCATGATCGATGTTCTAGTGCAATAAATTTACAAAATATTTTTAATTATTTTTAAAAAAACTTAAAATAGTTAGAATAATTGTGTGCATGGGGTAATTGTTAAAACTTTCTTCGGCATTTGTTGGATGTCGAAGACGATTTAATATCTTGTTCTACTTTGTATCAACTTGACAAAAGTGGAAGGGAGAATTCAGTTAATTCCAGTGAGGAATTCGTGCTTAGGATAAAAAGAAACCAAATCTAAGGAAAGCGTGAATGAATCTTCAACGAGGCAGTGACTTCTATCCCAAAATGCATGTATTTAACTGTTTAAAAATGGACGACGTATGATCTCACCCTTTGTCACATTCTAGACATTGTTAACTACAAAACAAATTTTTATTAACTCAGTTTCGCCCAAAATCGTGATTTATCTCCTTTTGCCCGCGCACTGAAGTATTACAACATGAAGTGACTGGCGTACCGAAGGTGGAGGTTGCTAGGGGTCAGAACTCCCCCATTACATCTCCCTCGAAAATTGGAAGAAATCTAGGATTTTTGGCTTTTTTTTTTTTGCTTGGAAAGTTCATCGATTTCTCTAACTTCCCTTCCTCCATATCCGAGAAAGAACACAACTTTGTTATAGATTTATTTTTGTTTTTGTTTGGTTGAACGACTTCGACCATCAGAATGCCTCCAATTCCAAAATCCTGATCAGTAGTTGTGATCAGTGGCGTGCCCAGAACTTTGAATGGATCGGAAAGGGGTTATGATGGTCCTAGTCAATCATTTCCAAAAATCCAGTGTGGTTTACAACCCCCCCCCCCCCAAATCCAAAACGCTAGATTTGTTCCATTTTCGTATGCAGTGAGGAGGATCGCTATTTGACGTATTTTTCTTTAGAGATTCAGTTCATAACATTTTCATGTGGACTCAGTGTAAGGGTACGTCCATTAATTACGTGAGGTGTTTTTTAAAAAATTTGGACCTCCCCCTTGGTGAGATTTAGTGAGATTTCAAAAATATTAACAACCAAAAAAAAAACGGAAATCTTGCTAGGATATATATTTTCTCTGAATGAAAAAATTTACGTGAGATTTTCGTTGACCCCCCCCCTCCCCCTTTTGACCTCCCGTAATTAATGGACGTCCCCTAACTATGTTTTTTTTGGCGCATATGCGGTCCTATTAAGCCCGAGGGTATTGTTTTCCAACCATAAAAAGAAAAGTAATTAAAAAAAAATATATCGTATCATAACACATCACAAAAAAAGCAGGACCATTGCATCTTTGCATTTTTCAAGTGCCGCCGATCCGAGCGCACTCATAAAATTATTGTCCAAAATATAGTGATATATTTTTTTTTAATTTCGTAATTATGGTAGCGTCCTCATTTTTAATTTTCGATCAGTAGGTAGTACAGGATGACAAGAATTGCTTATAAAAAAACGGCAGAGGTTCTGAAAAAGCAATTTGTTCACAGATTTCTGGAAATTGCTAAATTTCCTCTAATTTCCAAAATGTTAATTGTATGAGGTACGGAATTTTAATAAATCTCTAAATCATTGTGAATCGAATAAAATCAATTTGAAATCTTGATTCATTCTCAGATTACAAGCTATCGCCAATTTCTGTAAGTATTTTGAATCTGAGCAAAATATTTCTTTTAAACACATCTTCGGTTTTAAAAAAGTATCTTATCAAAAGCGGTTATTGTGATGTTTTATAGACAAATACGTAAACTAAACAATATAACAAGCACTTTGTTGTATTTTTATAATATGTACTGAAGATATGTTTATATGTTTACTAGATACACAATGATACGAAGTTACAAGTTAACTTCATGCGCCTTAGTCGAAGTTGGAGGTGGGAGGCCAGTGTGACGCTCGCATGCTTTTAAACCCTTTAACTGCTATTAACAATATTTCATTTCTTTTTTTTTTTCGCTGTTTCGAAAAAATAGACGTGTACTGATATCGAATTGAAGAGAGACACGGATCCATGAAATGCCATCATAAATAATCAGAATTGTATTCAGTTGATATAAACTAGACACCTGGTGTTCGCCTAACTTTATATCAAATTCAAGGAGTTTTAATTTTCGCGTTTACGGGACAGATATTATTAAACTTTTATTCTGGATATTGTGACATCTTTGGCTGCCGATAATTCATCAAGGAATTAAGAATTTTAAAAAGAGTTTGGTTGAAATTTCTGAGAAACTTCACAGAAATTGTTGACCTAAACTAATTTTCAGGGGGAGTCCAGTAAAAGACTATCCAGATTCTTCGGGGTTGGAAAGCTGAAGATATTTGGGTTCATAACCTCGGCTGACCTCAGAACTAATCTGTCACACCTGACCAAACCTTCTTCTCGAGGTTGTCAAGGGGATTGAAATGGCTGGTGGAATAGGGGAGGGTCATATCAAAGCTAACCCTTACCTTGACCTTGTTTTCTCACCCCTCTCCCTCGTCCATCCGCCCCTAGGGGTCTTCGTTTTTCATCCATCCACCCCCATTTTCACATGGAATTCCTTCGAATTTTCCCACAATTTATCAGGTCATCTACAACATTGTTTCAAAATAATAACAATTACGTATTTTTATCAAAAAATCAACAGTTTAAAAATGCGGAAACTATTGCCTTATCAGTTCAAACGAATTATAACCTAAAATATTATATTTGATTTGCATTAATTAATAATTACTTTTATTTCTTTACTAACATAAATTTCGGCAGTACTGGTTTGGGCAATAAGGATATCTAGAAAAGGTATTTTTAAAATGCGTTTTTAAATACACTTGTCATTAGGACATTATTGTACTCATCATTATTGCACTTAATCGTAGTCATAAATTGAGGCTTTTTTAGAATAAGCCTAATATTATTTTAACAGATTGGGAGTGTGAGTTGAGATTTTCTTCCTTTTCTTTTTCTTATTACACTGCTAGCAAAGATAAAGTAGGAAGGCCTGTAGATTTTCGGAGAAATGAGATCTATAGGACAATTCCATTCTGATAGTAATGTTGATCCTATTTCAGAAATGATTTAAAAGAATTAGAATCAGGCCTGCCGAGGAGGGATTTGTTAGTTGGTATGGGGTGTAAACCCACCCCCCCATCCCTTTTCAAAAATGGAAACAATCCAGGATTTGTTTTTGTTTTTTTGTTGTTGTTGTTTTTTTTTTTTCGTTGGATTCACCACTCCGTAACTCAATCCCAACTCGGAAAAGGACACTTCCTTTTTTTTTTTTGGTTGTATCATCATTACAGCCCTTTTTATTCCAGATTCATGGGTACGCCTTGTTCAGAAGATAGGTAAATTTATCACTACAACAAAAGATACCAATGAGAAGAGAATAGCAACGGAACATGCAGATGTCGGAGTTCAAGCAACGATGAATTATAGCGCTTCGTGTAATGGGGTACTTCAATAGGGCTACTGCAAACTTTGTCGGGCAATTTGGCGTCAATGGGCTGAGAAAGGTTCAGGCCAGAGACAGAACCAGGGTAATTAACATGAGGTTAACGAAGCGAAACTGACCATGGCAGGACATGTAGCAAGAAGAAGAAAAAATGATCACAGGTGGACGAACTAAACCCCAAACTGATTCATAGGGAAAAAGAAAAGGTTAAGGAAAACCGCTTTATATAAATAATGTCTCGGTGGATACTGCGGATAAAGGAAATATTTAAATCCGAAAGAACTTCAGTTCGCTTATCGTATTATTACGAAAAGAAAGTAATAGAAATTACGATGAAGCTGATGTATTTTATTTTTCATTTGTTATTTGCCTTGATGCAGATACCTTTTTGTCTTCTGGGCGGGACACCCCTTAAAGCAATCCAAGGACTGTCAAAATTGTAATCAATACATACGTAAATGTTTTTATAGGAAATAAATTATTGTAATTATTATTATTATTATTATTATTATTATTATTAGAGCCCAAACTATGGATTTCTGTCAATGTTTTAAACAAGCGATATTATTCCACTTGTTAATCGTTTTAATATCATGTTAATTTGATTACTATTAACTGAATTCAATCAACTTAAGTAAAATTAATGTGATTTCAATTAATTTTTAGAAAATGACATCAATTTACAATGATATTATAATTAAAAAAAAACAAATGGAGGTTTTTCCTTAATACTTTTCAAATTAAAAAAAAAAAAAAAACCAAGATTTTTAAAAAAAATAAGTTTCTCTAGGAACTTCTTGTTGCAATTTTGATGAAATGTTTATATTTTTATGAACCATTCGTTTCAGACCAAATCAACCGAAGCTTGTATTATTATAACTTTTTAAGTCGCGTCGAAATTAATGTAAAACTTAATTTCGAAATACCTGCTTTTATGTAAATGCTCATTTAGTTCAGGGGAGTACATAGGATTTTAATTCGGAATGGGCCAAAGTTAAGGAACCGATCACCAACACCAGCAACAACAACCAAAAAAAATAATACTTCTTAAAGTTTGAAAAGGTGCAAAATCCTCCCAACCAAAAAAAAAAAGACAAAGTAATTCTATTTTACACATTTCCAAATTTCGGAGGAGGACAGAACCCCTCTCCCTATATTCACTTATGATTAAATTAACTCACTTGCAGTTTCTTTCTGACAAAATAAGCATCTCTAGGGCAGCTTTGGTGTTATAAATCTGCCTTCTTTTGCCTTACTGTCAGTTTTGTATTGTTGATAAATTCTATGCAGTATTGGTGTGATTTTAAAATATTTTTTCCAACTTAGTATTTTTTTACGCTTGTAAATTACTTGATATTACATATTAAGCCTGTAAATACATTTTAATTGGCTTCTTTTACTTAGTTATGATTAATTCTAAAAATATGAGATTTTAAAGGTGCTATCTTAATTGATGGTCTCAATATTTTCCTGTGGATCTGAATACGTGAAAAGGAACTTCCCGTTGTTATTTGATTTGAGTTTAGCAATACTTTAAATATTTAGCTCAGGTTTTACTGTTAAGAATATTTGCTTTACAAGTAATTAAAGTTAAATTAAGAAAATCATTTAAAATTAAAGTTGAGTCTGTGTACATTGAGTTTTCTTACTTCAGTTCTTACACCAAATGTTTATCAGTTACTGAGATGCTAGAGAAAGTAAATTAATAAATCAATCTCTGTGTTTTTTTGTTTTGTTTTGTTTTGTTTTTCCTCATTCAATTTGACTTAAACATTGATCCAGTTTATTGCATTAAATTTGAATGAGAATCCTTTTCAAATTCAAGAGCAGATCCTACAATTGCGCTTGTAAGACTTATTTTTGTTTTTCTCTCTCGTCGGTAATGATACTCCACTTTCAGTAATTTCTTCTTCCCCGTCTGTGGTTACTTCAGGTGTCGTCTTCACCTGCTGCTGTCTTATCCTCGCTCACCGTTAGAATAAATTAGACAGTTTCATTATCACATTTTCGAGACGAGTCTACAGCTACGGATGTCCGGATTGGCGACGACCTCGCCTTAGACAAAAGCCTCGTAGGTTGGCGTGTCTGCTGAACCCTTTATCGGAAGCCTGTTTGGCCGTCTTTCAAGGTGAACACTACTTGCCGACGTTAGGGGTCGTTAAGATGGTTAATGGCTTCTCATTGTGAACAGCTGTTTCGCATCAGCGTATTACATCACATAAAGAAACAAGTTGCGGTACATCTCAGCATTCACCCATCCGTTTACCAAGACAGGTGGACTTTTTGTAATAATGGTCGTTTTTAAACTATTTGAAATAAGTAGCAAGAGATTCAGAAGTCACCTGCTATAAAACCACTTACAAGAAGTATGCGGTTTTTTTTCCCCTAGCCGTTATTAATTACAAAAAGAATAATTATGCAGGTCGTTTTCTTGACGGCATTTTGTTAAGAAAAAATTTGTTCTTACAATATTACATTTTTCTGTTTTACAGTGGTTTTGCAAATAAGAATAGCTTAATGTCGGCAATCTTTCAATTCAGATTGATTTCGTGTTAGTGATTCACATTCCTTTATATCTTAATGAATGAAACATGTGCTTTTATGATACACACGTAGAAAACAATAATAACTTTCAATAGATGAGATATCTCGGAATTCTTGTGTGATGTTAAAAAATACTATAAGAATTAATTTTACGTAATTTAAAATTCTATTTTATTTTGAAGGCCCTATCGTATAATGTCACTTATAATTGTTGTGATGTATAGAGATAGTGACGAAATGCCAAACGAAAAATTATGGGAATTTTTATCACTGATTATTCTGGCTGATCCCTGTTATTCAGAAGTTCCCAATTTAAATTTTATCTGAGCTTGAAAGAGAGAACATTCGGACGTTGTTTTTGAGAGTACATTGTTTTTGTTTGTTTAACTTTCCAAACAAATTATTCATTTTAAAACGAAGTTGCCTTTCCTAAAAGATTGTCGTTATTTTACAGTTTGCTAACAAAACAAATGTGCTTTTTAATAAAAGCTAAATTGATTAATTAAATTTTCATAAATTTTAAAACCCTTGCTGTTTCATGATCTCCTTTTCAAAAATCTTTAATTTTTAGGCTTATTACACAGGAAAGTGGAAAAAAAAAAACTAAAAAAAAACGTAACAATAGAGCTAAAAAAAAACAAAAAAAACGTAATAATTGCGCCTTTTGACAATCACTATAAATTGATTTTTGCGAATGCAAAAGACGCAATTGTTGCGATTGTTATGATTGTTGTGCAATCATAACAATTTAATCATTAAAATTTAATGAGATTTTAATGATACTTGTTCACAGACGGACAGACAAACGAGAATATTAGTCTGCTGATCTAGATCCGAAGACTAAAACCACTACATTATGTAGTGCAGGAAAACGAAATAATTTTTTGAAGCAGAGGAAGAGGGGATGCAGTTTGTGGAAAGATAGCGTCACTGACAGCCCAGTAATGAAACAATTTTCCGCATATTAAATCACAGGAATAAAAAGTCTCTTAAGAAATAAATATATTTAAATATGCATTAATGAATTCACTAAAAAAAACGATGATACAAAATTCAAATTCGGTCTCTTTTAACAAATTAATGAGCTAAAGAAAAAAAGAAAAAGGATTTTGAATTAAAAAGAAATAGCATTCTTTACTTTGACCGTATTTTATGACGAACCAACTTTTATACAAGATAAAGCAAATTCTAAAAGCCTGGTGTTAAATCTATTTTTGAATGATAAGTTCAAAATTTATTTAAAATCAGAAGTTTTAGAAGCTTTATGTTATATCAAGTATTAAAATATAGTCAAAATAAAAATAAAATAAAGAAAAAAAAAATACAAACTAGAACATCATAGTCCTAATTAGAGAAATTAGGAATTCTTTGTTGAATAAGATCTGGAAAATTTTGTTTTAAAAATGAAAAGTCCATCTAACTTCTGTTGAGTGATTTAAATTGAACTAAATAATATACATATAATAGTATGGCTTCCTAGAATCTGATTTTTTTTTTCCTATTTTGCAAATGTTTTGCGAATTTATTAGGTTCGTGTGTGGGTTATTTTACAATTCTTTGTTTTCAGTATAACGTTAAATCGAATATACTCGAAAGTATATTTTTAGCGACAGAAGACATTCATGCCCATCAATAAAACTGATTCAAGATTATTGCTAAATTAAATTGATGTCGTTTTAGTTACATCAAGAAACAAATTATTTCGTTGCCGTTCTACAGGAGACTGCGGCTGCTGTTTGCAAATTATAGTTTTTAATAGTACATTATATTTTCTTTTGCTACAATACTTCGCAATTAAGATGTTAATAAATTATCTTATCAACGAAGAGGACCACTCTTAACCTATTTTGAATATTGCGTTTCAGTATTTAACTTTTCTCATAATAAAGGGAAAGAAAATGAGGGAACCATCATTTGCAGTTGTAACTAAAGATAGATATTATGATTAAAGTCATTACAGATTAATGTTCAAGTTTTCCTAATTGCTGTTCTTACATTGCTCAGCATCATGGTTACGTTAGTCACCACCACTTCTCTGAAGCTCCTCCCAATAATAATCACAGGCAACTTTTCCGTAGCAGCAGCACACCTAGCGACAATCACAGCAAACTAAGTACTCCGAATACAAAACAGTGCCGTCATTGTTTTTATTTCCATACCAATGTAAAACACCATTCAGCTTATTATCTGTATAATTAGCAGACGTGCCTTATAAGGAATTCAATTAAAGATTCTGGTCCATGGATTTTCTTTAATTATTGGTTTGAAATTTATTTAATTTTGTGATAAAATTTCTTTAATTTCTTAATGTGCAGTCTTCATGCACAGGAAAATATCATGCAAAATTTCCGATTATTTTTCCAATTCATTTTTAAAATGTATATTATTATCCGTCATAATTTTAAATTCATTGTAGCCCTTCAGTTAAATGAAATTTCTGCGTTGAAAACGATTTCTTTGAATTATTCAAAAAAAATTGTTCTCTCTATTTTCCTTTACAGTATTCATATGCTGTTTTTAGACGGGTAAAGGCTTCGTATCTTAGTCTTCACGTTAACATTATCAGATTCGCAAAATCGAGTTTGTTTTGAAGTGCTCAGAAGAGTAAACAACAGAGCAAATCAATGGCAACGGTTATGTTTTAAAGCCATGGAAACAACTTTAAAAAGAAATAAATGAAACGATAGGAGGCTGTTACATCATCGGATAAAGTTGTCGAACTGACCTACCTCGAAGACACATTTAATTCTCAGAATTTAAGAAATTCGTTAAGAAATTGTTGTTCAATTTTTCATTGCGTGTAAATAAACATTTTCAGTAGATTTAAAAAAAAAAATCATTTTTTAAATAGTTGGTGTAAAGACTACATAGGGCGAAAGTCGTTTGCTCATGAACTTTCTTTGATAGAACAATCTCTGATGGATATCGCAACCAATTTGACGAATGTAAAAGGGCCTGATCATATGTTCAATGAATTGAATTTTTGTAATTATTTATTTATGTTTAATTATAGATACTTTACAAGGTTACAGTTATAACGAGAGGCATGTCAAGGAATTTGGAATGGGAGGGGTTATGATGGCGTTCAACAAAAAAACAAAAACAAAAACGATATATGATCACAGCCTACACAAATGGATTCCAAAACATGTTGAATTAACTCCATTTCATCAAAATCGTGACGTATCCAATTTTAGCCCGTACACCCATATATTATAACACATAGTTATGACCAATGGTATGCCTAGGAATTTGGAATGGAGGGGGAAGTCCTGTCATTCAACCAAAAAGAAAGGTTTTTTCCAGATGAGGGCTATTGGGTAAAAAAAAAAGTCCACAATCCTAGGATTTAATTTGTGTGCAATTTCGAATTTTTTTTTTTTTTTTTTTTTTTATTAAAAAAAAATAAATAATAATAATATTAATACTTGTAAATTAACTTGAAGATAATTTGATCCCGGACTTAACACTGCTGAATTTGCATTAAATGTGTTATATTTCTAAACATTTTAACTTTACGAATTACGTATGTTCATGAAAATTAAAATCAGGAAATTATTACACACAAGTTGAGCAAATGTTACAGTTTAAAACTACAATTTAAAAGTTGTATCTAATATTTTCCGATTTTACATTTTAACTTTGTTATGTATATTTATTATATTAATACAAAGGACCAAACACACAAAAACAATAGAGATAGAAATAATAAATAATAAATAGAGATAATATTTATTACATGTATAAAAGTCAGAAATCAAATGTATAAAATACTATAATTAACCAGTCAATTTTCGCGGCAAATCTTAAAGAATGGTATTTAAAGAAAAAAAAAAAATTCTAAACCTAAACCTAATTGAAAAACCTAAAGATAAAGAAAGCCTAATTTATAAAATTGTGCACAATTTTATAAATTATAACATATTATTTAGTAATTAAGATCAGTTAAATCTTAATTACTAAATAATAAGTTATCTAAAAAAACAAAAACAAACAAACTACGAAGTAGATTGACAAGCAAGAGAGGGGAGACGCCGTCTGTAGATAGATGAAAAATAACCGAAGACAAAGAATTCTTAATTGATTACGCCATCTGTATTTCACGCTTATTACATTTTTATGAATTAAAAAAAAAACAACAACAGGAAAGAATAATTTCTCAAGATTTTGAAATTACAGAAATAATATTTCTAACTTAGATTCTTTAATAAACTATATTAAAATATATTACTAATATGTTAAATATTATTTTGAAACTTAATCAAATAAAGTTAAGGAAAAAAAAATGATCGCGTTTTTTTTTTTATTTACAATTTTACTGGAAATAAAGTTAATATTTTTGTTATCATAGTATGCATTTAATTAAGATACACTAATGCAGCGAATTTAAAACTTTTACTAAAAAAATCTCTTATAATAATTTTTATTTATAGTTTTCTCAATATCTGTGGCTGCCCACAGAAGGCTGAAACAGGAAGTGACATGCTGTGCTTTTCTTGTGTAACAGTTGCAGTTTCTAAGGAATTATATAAGAATCGTGAAAACTGACCTAAAAAAAAAAAAGGTAATTTCACATCCGTTCCCAAAGAAAACCAGAAAAGTTGTCAGTTCATCCGTCGGTAGCTAGATTTTCTAGGGTCTTGAAGGTCATGCCTTATCCTTTTCCTTTCTACCTGCTCTTCTTCTTCTTCGTTGAGGAATTTTTCTCACAAACATTTTTTTTTTCTCCTTCACTGAGTGTCACTCTCCATCTTGTTTTCTTGTACCCGAAAGTAGACACGGTGAACCTGAGGGGTTTCACTTAGAGGAACCTCGGCCCTGACCTCTGGACTGCGGCCCTGCTGCACCCGAACACGGCCGGCAGAACTGGTCTGTCCGGTGGGTTTGGCCCCGACCCCGTCGAAACTACTAACGCAAGAGTCCCCTTTTGCCCTGAACAGGTCCTGGGAGCTGCCATCGCGGGCGGAGCACATATGGGTGTGTTCTCTCTTCTTTTCTCCTCTCCGTGACCAGGAGTCCCTTGTCACCTCGCCCCAGAAAACCCCACCTCTCCTACCCCAAAACTTGAGGACAGCTTATCGCAACCAGAATATCCTTCTTTCTATTATTACTGCTCTCTCTTTGGTTCGTTCAATTCATGAAAAACTAGGTTACTTTTTCCACAGCTTTACTTTTCTAAAATCGCTTCGTTTCGATTTTGCAATCTGTCGGCCAGATTTTATTTCAGAATGACAAGAATTAATTCAATGCTAGATAAACTTTTTTTTCATGTTTCAATGGCAGAAATATCATGGCTCAGTTAGTCATTCACGTAATGAATAAGAGAACTGTTCATTCCATTTTTTGTTTGTTTTGGTTTTTTTTTTTTGTGGGGGGGGGGATAAAAATCATAATATGGGAAGATTTCACTTCCTCCCACTCTTTCTCGGATAATTTTAAGTTGGCAAGAGATGTAAACGATAACCCCATCAAAAGTTTTTATTTTCTTTAAAACATTACACTTTTGACAATTACTTACTTATACATTATCCAGTGCAAATATGAATGTAATAATGACTTCTTACATTTACATGTTTTTGTAGTTGGTAATTATGTTTTTCAAAGACCTTTTGCACTATTTACAAAAATAAGCGTAGAAAATTCTACCCATGAATAAATGGCTGAAGTCAGGGAAAAAAAAAATCAGTAGCATGATTGTGTTAAGAATTACAATACAAAGTTTGTTTAAAGGAAGCTTTTTATGTTAAAAAAAAATAAAGGTAATATTAATAGGAAGCAAGAAATGCCAATTTTGACATTAATTTAAACTTGAAAGTGTATGTGTATATATATAATACTGACAATTTAGAATTTATTGTTAATCATAAGCAGGTGAAATTATCACTATATTGGGTTATCGACATTGTTTTTAATCTCAGACATAATATCCACCTTAGCTACGTAAGCAGAGTAAAAAGTAAATCATTATTAGATGTCGCATCTCATGGAATTATGTCATTTGTGTAATGTTTCTGAAATGATTGGAACTCTTGAATATTTTTAATATATATATATATAAATAAGTTTCTTCCTAAAACCTTATTTAATCATTAGATTCTTAAATTTTATTGAATTTCATGATTGGTAAATAGTTTGAAAAAGCAATCAAAATGATGATAATTAAAAATTGATAAGATTTGAATATTGCTTTTCCAATTCTATAATTATTTCTCCATTCTAAAACTAATAAGTCTACCTGTATGCTTATCTATATACGAGTGAAATTAGATAATTTCCAAAAAAGGAAAAATGTTACAAATAAAATATATAGAATATATAATTTCACATATATAACACTAACGTATCTGGTGATGGAGGGATCTATTAGTCCTCCACCTACCAAAATTTCGAAGTGTATGGATTAATGGTATTTAAAGAGCTTTTAATTTGCTTGTATGCATTATATTTTTTTTTTTCGTTTTCAGATAGTCGAAATTAATTGTCTTTTATTAACATAAAATTATTTCAAATCTACATAATTTAAATATCATTTATAAATTTTAAAAATTAGAAAATAGTAAGAAAAAGTAGTAATGATTTCAAAAATTGTGCAAAATTTTACAGATTATCTTAAAAGTTGCCTAAAACAAGAGCAAACGTAGAAAAACAATTGTTACCAAATATACAAATTTTATTAATAACGTCAAACAAAAAGCTTATATTCATTATCACAACTGAAAATCTAAGATAATATTGAGGACATTACTATTGCTGTTATTTTTATTCAGTCATTCATGTTCACATAAAATATACACACGTGTTGCTTTGTATTTGACACGTAATGATAAGACAGATCTACTATTTGGAACATACTTTTTTCTTTCTTGCTTTTGCTGAGGGTTGGTTGAAACATTCTTTTTCGTTGCTCTTAATTTATTGTTCGCGAAATATAATGAAGTCGTCGAACAATCTTTGACACGTGTTGTGCATTGCATTCCCAATTTAAATTTAAAAAAGGACACCCAGAAAAAAAAATGTATGATCCTCCCGGCTCACCTGTGGTTCATACTTATTTTGACAATAATAATTCTTTCCAAGACCTCCAGGATAGCAGTTCATTTTGGAGCCAGAGTTGGAAGGAGGGGTAGGGGAGCCCATTTTTACATTTGGGGAGGTGTTGCTCGTTTGAAAAATTACTACCATAAATATGACTGCCACTTGAATTCTCTGTCGACCTGGACTGTGGCGGCATGTCAAACTGTCAAGGCAAACCATTCTACATATCAGTACGAGTTTCGTTGCCGGTGGTTCTCTAGCAATGCAATAGGGGGGGGATGGGTGAAAAAACAAGAAATGCTCCCGTGCGGGTTGTTGCAGGAAAGAGGGTTGATGGCTTGGGGTTATAGTAGTTGTGGGGTGTTTTGTAAAAAGGATAGACGTTGGAATGTGCTGCGAAACTGTTAAAGCACGGTGTCTATTAAGTGTCCCCCTCTTTTGACCCTCTTTCATTCCAGTCTTTGATTTTTGTGATATGGAAAAACATTTCACACCTCTGTTCAATGCCGGTTGCAACTTCACGTGATGAGAGTCACGTGATCTCTACATAACTAACTGAAATAGATTTCTTTCTTTTTTTTTTTGTAATGGAAATCAATAAATGAGTTAATTACTTACTAGATGATATCCCAAAACAGCTATTTCACGCTTTGGGGCGATTATCAGAAAGGGAGAACTGGTATCTCGTTCAGTTAAAACAGCAAGAAATTAAATACATAGTATTTTATGTATTAAAATTCATGGGCTTATTTAATATCCGATCATATTTTTAAAGCGCATGGAAAAATAATAAAAACGCATCATTTACAAGTAAATATTAGTAACACCTATGCTGAGACTACTCTTGGCCAGTGATCGCCAAATAAAGTGAAAGGACTATTTTGGGATGTCGCTTAGTAGACGCATGATATGATTTATTTTAATTTATTGATAAATGAATAACCCCTTCAATTTTGTTTAATTTTTCCTTGTGTAATAAGAGATAAACATCATTTTTAAGCTTAATAAGATTTTGAAATTTTGATTTGAAGGAATTGAACCCGGCTCTTCCAGCCCCAGTCAAGCAATTTACCACTTGGCTACCGGGTCCAAACATTTAATATGAAATAAGATTATTTTTGCAGCAATTGTCGATACAGTTTATATATATATGTAAAGAATTTTTTTTTTTTGAGGCACCACATCGATTCCGACGATTAAAACTGTTTCTTTCTTGCTTTTCTTTTCTTTCGTTTTTGGAAACTAGAAAAGAATTTTTTGTTTTAAACAAGTCTAATTTATCATTTTTCAAGAAAAAATAGAATATCTACAAAGAATTCTTTGAATTTCTTTTCAAAGAAAACATCACATAATTAATGAAAAGGAAAGGTTTTTTGGCTTGTTTGTTTGTTTGGTTTTTTTAAATAATAAGGAAATCAATAATATCGTCCTTTGGTTATTTACTGTTTTGTTTGTTTATTGGGTATCTTTGAATTTATAGCACAGCTTTTACTTCAAAATTTTCAAAACAATTTCAAAACAAAAGATATTACTGACATATCCAAAGTCTTGGGTTTTCACTTTAGAACGGCACTCGTCACTGGTATTTAATCTCTTAATGTTCACTTCAGAAAATTTCAACACAATAAAAGCTACAAACACGAAACTTCAGTGAATAACTTGATAACAAGTAACAACGTATGTTTTACCTGAATTCTTTACGAATGCATAAGTGTAAATCTAAATTTACTTGGAAAAAAGGGAAAAGTGTATATTTATTTTGTTAAACTTTCCTGATAGCACCTGGAGAGATATTACTCTGCTTCATATCAGAAGTGAAATCAATGGGAATAAACAAGTTGATCCCAGATTTTATGAAACGATAATTTATTTATTTATTTTGTTAGCTTGGGCAAATTAAGGTTATATATTCTAATCTCCTGTAAACTCCTGTAAATTGAAAGTAGAAACTTATATTGTACTGCATTACGACGTAACTCAGATCCAAATATGTATTTTCTGTCTAGACTGAAGAATATTGAATTCAACAATTATTTGAAGAGGAAAATAATCCTCAATTTTATTTCTGCAGTTTTAAGACTAATAGTAATACAGGAGCATTAATTTGGGTGACTAATATTTCTGACATTTATTTAACTTATTAATGACATTTAGAATTATCATTAGATTATTAGACGTGGTAAATGCACCCTTCCAGCGTTTACCTGTGGAATCTGTCGTATCACGGCTGCTCAGTAGCATTATTTTTACAGACATTTCCAGCAGACGTTGAATTGTAAAAAGTAGGAAGAAGTTATTGCGTTTTATTGCTCGTTAAATCGCTGGAGAAGACACTTCGCTTTCTATAACTGTAAGAGCCACGTGAATGAATGTTTTTCCTTTCTCGTTTTCAACTATTAAATAGACGGATAGCTTTTGGCCATGGGGGCTTAATGATTGGTTTGGTGAAACTATTAGATCGTCCGTGCCTCAATTGCAGAGGCGTATCGACTGCAGAGTAACCTTCGCCATGAATATAGATATGACTGATTTTTCCGGGTTTCTCCTCCCCTTATCGCTAAATTCGCCTAAGAAGCCGCGTAAAGATGATTTCATTTTAATGACGAATGTCTCGACATAACATAATAATAAAATGCACAATTGTGGCGTGTTGTTGACTTGGTTTTAAACTGTTTGTAAAGCCTTATAAGAAAACGAAGTTGCCATTAATTTTGTATCTGATAGATTTTAATATTGATTTCTTTCATGATTTACTTGAGTAACTGTATTTTCATCTTGTTTTCCTTTATTTTTTTTTTCCTTTTAATCCAAGAAATATTACTTTAGTTCTCCTGATCAGTATAATGAAAACCTTTCAATAACGTTTGAAAATAAGGTTTGTATGACTTTGTCCTTAATGAAAGACTAACGCTTACACTGTTTTGATGAAGATGAGATTAAATTAATTATTTTAATTGACAGCTTACAGTAATTTTAATCAATTTCTTATATTAATATTACTGTTATCCTGTTTTAAATTTCTTAACTACAAATAGACTTCTAAATGTATTTATGCTTATTTTCACAGTGCCCTTTCAAGAATTACTTTTTTTTCTATTAAAGTTTACGTTGTTTCCTTAATATGCAAAATTAGAATAAGGACGCGTCTTGTGCAGGAGATTTTCAATTTCGTTAGTCTTTCCATTAAGTATAGCTGCTTCACATAATGAGAAGGTAAAGCAACAGCTCGTGCCAATTATCAATAGATTACATTGGGAAACAGGAACGCGGCCTCTTGCGGTAATTAATGCTTTAACGCAGATAAAAAAAGAAGAAAAAAAAAATTGAACAAAAAAATAAGATAGATAGAATCACTAGTCGCATGTCACAAAGTAAAAACCTACAAGAAAGTAATGGTGTAGAGAACGTAATGAGAACTATTGCGAATTAGAAAAAAAGTTGAACAGAACATTTGTTTGTTAGACACCAGACTCGTCTCTTTCTCTTTCGCCCTCTATCTTACTTTTTTTTCCCTTCTTTGTCTAGCTCTCTTTGTTTTCTTAAGCAATCAGAAATGCTTAATTACACTTCCTTCTGTTAAATTTTCCTTCTTTTTTTTTTTAGTTTATTTTTTTTAAAAAAAGTATTTTTCTTCTTTAAATGTATGCTAATGGTTATAATCCTTATACTTTACCATGAAATGCTTATGAAATCTATGAAATACAATTAAATTTACAACAAATTTAGGTTAACGTTAAAATAGATCTTTATTAAAATAAACAAATGAATTTAAATAATTATTAAACGTACTTGGCATGTCAGTTTTCGAATAGCCATTCACAAAATTCGAATTTTTTAAAAAGAAAAAAAGAAAAATTAGATTTATTATTTTGATTGGTACAAACTCAATAGTTAAATTTCACTGCTTAACAAAATCTTCTAGTTAAATATCAGATTATATTAAATAAATGACTTGACGTGTACAGATAGTTTATGAATTCATAAATAATAGTAATAGTTATTGATTAATTAAAAGAAAACCACTTGACTGGACTGGAGTTTTTTATAGCATTATTCAAGTAATTTGCACATTATTTAATTTGATAAAAATAATGAATAATGAATCTATAAAATCATATTAACTGAGCTTTCAGTTGCACTTTCAATTCGTAAGAAGACCGATTAGTGGTTTAAAAATTAGATTCTACCAATTCCAATTTTTAGTTTAAATAAACTTCAGGTTCTTAATTTCTCTAATCAAAGCTTAGAGTGTTTGTGCGCAGAATATTTAAGAAATTCAGTAGCTAAGACTAATTTATATCATTGTTTTTTAGTTTTTTTTTGTAATAATGTGATTATTTTCCTTTTACCAGAATTGTAGTTAATAGGTTCGAGTGTCTTAATTAAAAAAAAAACTTAAGGTTCCTGGAATTGAGCAGAATTTTTGTTATTAGTATATAGTCCTACTGAAAGCAATAACTGGTCTAGCAACTGTCATTTGATGTAGGTATTTCAGTAATTTGTAAGCAGAATGTACCGAGCACTTTCAAAACACTGAGGTTTAAGGATCCTAGTGGTTTTTAAAAACAGAAAGTAACTGAACCCAAATCACACTTTCTTGGACATTTTTTTTTCTTACTTCTAAGAATGTTTACATTCAACAGGGCTCCATTAATTAATAAAAAATAGTAGCTTATAGCAGTATCTCCCAGAAGTGAAAAAGGGACTTTAAACAGGGTTTGTTGTTTTGTTTTCTATTATCCTATTTCCACAGAAAATCTCTAAATGTAAAACAATATATAGAGAATTCACTGTATTTCAATTTGATTCTGTACAGGATCCTTCAAGAAATTGTAGGTTGTTGGTGTTGTCATTTGTAGAAGCTCCACATGTGGAATCTGAACATTCTATGTCAAATGGAATGAAAACTACCTTTTGAGATGACGTTCTTCACTGCAACACAGTTTTAAAAGTGCTGCAACAATTATTCCAATAATATCTGAGACCTAATTCTGTAACAGTGATTCAGTTTCTTTTAAGAATTATTTTAATTAGTTTATTTGTCCATTTCTTTTCATTTGCAGACGAGTGACTTTAATTCACGTATTTTTCCCGCTTCCTAACTTTATTATTTTCTGCCTCATAATTTCGGGAAAGCTAGATGAAACGAAAAAATAAAGAAAAAAATAATCATTGAATTTTGCTGCATCGGTACAGTAGCGAATTCCTAATATAAATCAGATTAAAAGCCTATCAAAAAATAGGATTATAATAAAAATCGGAAAACAGAATTAAAACATTTGGCTAAATTAAATAGATTTATTCTAATTAATAATCTATCTGTTACTGTATTGAATATCTGAAAACGTTTACAAATTAATAAGTCTTTATGTATTTACTATATCAGATCTATATTGAAATAGTCATAATTATTTGCGAATTTATGGGAAGATGGAAATTTTAAACATGTAGATTTAAATCGAAGTTACAGAATTTACTTCAGTTTTAAAACAAATATTTTATACTTCGTTGGACAGCTAAATGCATTAAACACTCTCAAGTCTAACATTCAAGTTAGGCAGAGAAACGGTTCAACAGACACTTAGCTTTTATATATAGACATTTTGAATGGTGCGCCGAGAGCAAATGAACTTATCTGCATCATCAGATCTCTGGAGAACGATTATTGGTGATGGTAAAATAATATTCTATGAACGAACTTTAAACATGAAGCAACATATTTTCAGGACAAAAAAATATATTGAAGAAGAACCTTATGATAGAAAAACAAAATATAACATGCTACCAGATATTGTTCGTTTTCGAAAGCTAGAATCACTACTGGCGGACTATTTTACTCAGCAGAGGGTTGATACGCTGAGATGGGCACTTTCCTAAGAAATTCTTTTGGACATTTTCGCTTTTAAGAAAAAAATAACGAGGAGCATTTTTGTAATAGTATTTATTCTTTCAATAATTCTTTCCCTTAAAGCGCAAATAGAACGCAGCTACTAGTAAACTAACACTGATAAAAAGTAAACATCCCATCTTTGTTTCTCCTCACCCCTATTTTGCTGAAATCGGAGGAGACCTGACGCATGCGCAAAAGCGTTGAAGGCTCTCGTAAACAAAACCTAACAGTAGGATTATTAGCAGATTTACAAACAGATTTATTTATTTTGTTATTTATTTATTTATTTTTAGTAAATCATTCCGTTAAAATTATAATATAACACTATTTTGTATGAAAATGCATAAAATTTTTAGGTAGTGAAATACAATATTATATTTTTATACTATTATTTTTTCCGAAAAATTTAATATCAATGTGTCATGTATGAAAAACTTGACTGTTTCTTTTTAGTCTTTCTTTCTTTGATTTCTTTGTTTGTTTGTTTATTCTTTTTCTTTCAAAATGCACATTTTGTTTTGAATTTGTAACGTTCGATTGTTGCATGAGGAAAGGGCTGAAGGCACTGTCGTTCTTTTTATACCCTCATGGTATTACCACAGAGTACTGTAGATTTGTTCTGAAGTTTGCAACTGTCTTTAATATGTACCGGAGAAACAAAAATGGTTTGAAGAAAAATGTAGACTGCATTTCAAGCGAAACAGCCTTTTTCCTCTGTTTCTGAACAGAGGAAAACCCAAAAGCTGTTTGTTTTCAAAGCTGAAACTTTAGTAGAACATATGGAAGACCTCTATGTATATTGGTACATATCGGAACCAATAGTTTTCAGCTACGAATCAAAAACCGTCAAAATACATTGGCTTTCAGTTCTAATATTACGACATTCCGAAAAAATGCCATTTTCGTTTCCCTGTAATAGATATTTCTCTTTAAAAACATCTTTGAATTTTTTTCCTTTTCCTCTCTTCTTAGTTCTTTTTAATGATAAATAACATTTTTTTTGCTTTTTTCATCATTTTTTTATTTTAAAATCTTGCCATGTAGATATGGTACTCCAAAGTTGACATACCAACTACACGATATTTATATTGTTTCGGTGATATTTCAAAACAATAATCACTAATTTTCGGATTTACATACTAAGTCTAGCGAATACAAGGGTTTGATGCATTTTTTTTTTTCGGGGGGGGGGGGGGGAATAAATCAATTTCCACTTCAAATAATCGTCCACTTTTGAGACCAAGATGAACATTTTGCAAATTTTAAACTTTTCTGTATGTTGGTTCTGTTAATCTTGGCCAAAATCTGTGCCAGTCAACTGTTGGTGTTGCTCTGACCTTGTCTGCTGTTGACTGATGGTTGTCAAGCAGCCTCCACTTTTGTGCATCGTCTTTCCTTCGTTTATCACGTCCCGTCATGTCGTGTTCGCAGCGCTTTTTTTCCTCCTCCATCCCCTGGAAAAGGGCCGAAGTTCACTCTTTTTCTCCTTCCTTAACGAGGAGATGCTTCTATTCAAGGAGCTCTTTCTGCCGGTGAATAGAAGGAATCTCACGATCGTTCTTCTGCAACTACGGCACCACTATGTGGCTGCTTCTGCTTTAGTGCGGTCACAAAGTTCGAACTACTTCATCATCAGTCAAGGAATTTCGATCTCTCCGCCCCCTCCCGGAAAAAAAAAAAAAAAGCACAAGAGGGGCTTGGCATTTGGGCTACCGGTTCTTCCCTTGCTTGGAACCATTAGTTCAGGGTTAGTGGGCAGCTGCCAAGTAGGGGAATAGGGTACGTAAAAGAAGGTCGAATTCAATCTCTGACAGCGTGCTTCTACCCTCCCTTCCCTTTCTCTTCCTCATCAAAAAAGAGCCCGACACGAGAGCAGAAAAGCTACGATCCTTTGGTCTGTCCTACCACTTCCCGAAATCTGGTTGCTAAGAGACGGATATCTCGTCTTCCGACATGTAAGACCCTCAGGTCATCCAAAATTGCTTGGGGTTTTCTTGTGAAAAGCATTAAGGAAAGTTGTCTCGAGACGAAACATCATCCGCAAGTTCCCTATCCAATAAGTTCCGGAACCGCACCCTGGTTTTTTTTAAAGTAACGTCAGGAGAAATTTGTTGATTAGAAGCAAGGAAAAAAAAATCCTGTTCAGAAACTGTCGAATCAGATTACTTTGCTGCTGTGTTCATTATTAAGTTGCCAACGCGTTCGATGTATGTAAAGTTTTGGATGCCATTTCTTTGGTTCCTCTTCTAAAGTAGTTTAATTTTAATTCTGCATTTTATTTATTTACTTTTTCCACAATTAAAATTACAAAATTCACTTTACCAAAAAGTGAAGGTTGGTGTTCAAATGAAATGTTTATTTCAATTTCCTGCAGTGGCACAGTATTTTGCAAAATTGGTTTTCAAAATACTTTTCATTGAAAATATTTAAGCATAAATGATAAATTTGATTTAGTGGGGGAAAAAAAAAATCGTAGTAATGCAGAAATAAATAAAATAATGTAAACTGTACGTAATAGGTAGAACTATACATGTCCTCCTTGGGGGTATTCGTGTAAAACTTCTTCAAGTTATAAAGTTTATTCTAGATACATTCAATGTGAACAGCCAATTTGATACAGCGGATGTTAACTCTTTGTATCAACAAATCAGCAGTAAACTTATTGCATTGAATAGACCAGAAGTACGTGAAGATATTCGTCATTATCTAATCCCAAACTTAATCAAACAAATACTTGTATAAATCGACAGATGCCGGAAATATTAACCGGTGTGTTAGATAAAATACTAATTCAAAACATAATTTTAACACAGTTGTAGAAAAAAACCGATTGTCTCAGATTTCGTAATTTTAGTAAACTGAAAAATCAATCTGACATGAAAATACAAAAAGGATATTCCGACAAAAAATTCCCAAACAGAATTTTTGAAATTTAGGCTAGAGGCTATAATCCACGATCAAATCTGTTGCAGCTGTTTCCAAAAAATTTCGAATGATGATGATATCGCAATTAATTCGATCCATTTTCCAAGGAAAACATTGATTTTCAAGAAGAAAAATCCTGTAAATATTTACTTAACGTGACACTACTAGATTAAATTCTCGGTTGAAATTGAACTAAACATAATTATAGATCGCCCTCTTTTATTAAGAATTATGAAAAAAAAAAAACCATCTAATAAAACAATAAAGGTCGTAATTATTTCGTGTAATCACTTCCGAGAACTGGAAGCTGACTGCTGTTGCGTAAATTGTCTTTATTAATTATTGGGATAAACTAATCCAAATGATTAAATATCTTATTGAAACTTGTTTTTTGTAGATGATTTATTATTGCTCTTTATATACTTATATATAAATAGTATTTAGCTACGGAAGATATTTGAAAAGTAAGGATTAGAACATAAAAAGTTGTAAAATGCAATTTTACCTCGAAATATGCGTCTTCATCCGTCTGTAGCTCACAATAACTTAAAAACTACACATTCTAGAAAACTGAAATGTTTAGAGTGGATGCGTAGATACTGTAAGCGATGAACCCTCCCCCAGAAATGTCGTCATGTACAGAGTAGGCCATTATTTATTTCCTTTATCTTTGGTTGGATTGAGGAAACCGTAGCTCTTCCTCCCTTCACTGAAATAATGAAGACAACTTTCTTTTTTAGTTGTTTGAGATCGGCTCCTTAACTTGGCCCTCCCGGAAATTAAATCCTTTCTATGTACCTGCTTAGATGTAGATTGTTATAGAGACGAACCCTAATGATCGTCGTAAAAGGTGAAGAGCTACTGGCCAAAGACTATCAATAACGTGAATGAAGAATAACTTATTTATTTATTTATTTATTTATTTATTTATTTATTTATTTGTATTTACTTATTTAACGTTTGGGGAGTTCGTATCATGCGAATGTTCGAAAGCTGGCGTATTAAATACATCTTGTTTTTATACTCTGAGATGGATTTGGAATGCTTCATAATATAATGTTTTTCCATATTTTCCCCTGTTGTTGTATTTCCAAGTATTTAATTGATTGATCTTTTGAGAAGATTCATTTTGTGTTTGTTTTCATGTATTGTTTTCATGGCCGAGCGGTTTAGATGGCGGTCTGCCGTGAGGCCGATGTGTCGGAACCTGGGTTCGAATCCCGGTATCGGCATGGATGTTACTTTCTCCTTCTGTGTTTCTGCGGGTATAGCGTGAGCTGCCTCCTACGGCGTACCCTGGGCAACGTTTCGTAGGCTAAATGCTCACATTTTTCGCTTCTTGTTGAGGCCAATAGATTCAATTCTACGAGTCCGGACGCTTGGAAAAAAAATATATATATATATATAGTTTTTGTATGCTATATTTTATAATAATACCGATGTAATTTGTTTTCCACTCCTAAAATTTGTATAAGATTGCTATCCAGAACAGTTTATTATTTTGCGTTTTGATTGTAATTATGCTATTTGATGTGTCATATATTTAAAAAGGAATTTTTACTGATTCAAATTTTTAGTATTGTTGATAAATAAAATTAATTTTTAGCTGTTAATTAGCTGTAAATTAATTTTTTGATCCTGTTTATAAGTCGAGGGAAAAAAAAAAAAAAAGAAACAAGGATTTATCGTTTAGATTCTGTCAGATGAGTTATTCTTTAATTTGACTTAGAGTTATTCATTTTTTTATTCATTCATTCATTCACATTCATTCTGACTGAAAAATTCCATTGTTTCCCCCCCTTTGATTCGTTTCCGGTCTGATGCCTTGATTCAGTCATTCAGCTCGTGGCCGGAAGGCTGATTTGTAGTTGAAAACGTTCAAGTTACTTTTATTTTCTTGTATCTCTCTATAGTCGATTTCACATTGTCATCCTTCCCATCCTTACTTTCTTTTTTAGATTCCGGCATACCTATTGACATTCATAACAACAGCAAACGTATTTTAGGATTATTTGTGAAATATTTATAATTATTAATATCTTAAAATTAATTACATTTTAACCTAAATAATATAACAGAATAATAATAGGGTACAATGTAATAAATCTGTTTTTAACTTAACTTCTATTTCCTTAGTAATAATTATCTTTTAATGATATGCAACATTGACGATTACCATATGTAACTGATATCTTCGACAGTACAGTTTTACATGAAAAGAAGTGACCAATTATTAATATGTTATTAATTAGGCTAAAATTTAATTAGGCTAATTTGTTCCGGTCGTTACAGCTCACGTCTAATGACTCTTGAAGCGCTTAGAGTTTAGAATTTCAAAAGAAGGTAAAACACAGACCTCATGATTTATACTGAAAATTCATGCATTCGATAAACATGAAACACTTTCTTCTACGAAAACAATAAGAAAGCGATTGAATCCATCAAACAGATAGCAAAGTAAGAATGCTAGCCTCTGACATTGTATTTACCACATTGTATTTACCTATGATAACAGTTGAAATTTTATTTTTATTAACAGATAATTTTATTTTATTTTCAAATTTGTTTTTAAAACTTTCAATCGAATTTGATAATTTCAGTCGTAAGCATTGATCAATCCATGTAATACTTAGATTTCTGATATTAAAGTAGTGAGTCATTTGTATTGTGAATGTTTCTTTCTTTCTTCTATATATCTCTGGTCTTAAAGTCGAAGCTTTCTTATCTCTTTGTAAATAGCCGAAGAAACTCTTTAAATCAGTGACTACTCATTCTTGACACCTTGTAATGTTTACTGCTTTTAAAAATGTATTCAGAAAAAAAATAGATTTGAAATTTATTTCGTTGTTTGTTTTTATTTTTTAATATTTATTTGAAGCTTCGTAAATTTCGAAATAAGAAGTCAGCTCTGCTCTTCGTTCCGGTTTTCTTTTGTCGTATCCATTCAGAAGGTGGATTTATATGCTTCGTAGACCTGCATTGAACACGTGAATTTGCTCTCCGCCTTCCCATTACCTATTCCGAGCACACATCAGTCCATTGAGCTGAAGTTTGTCTTCGACTGTCGGACAAGCAGCTGAATGGAGGTCGCTGTGGCGCTGAGGGCGGCCCAGGGGGGCAGCGCCGTTGATTTATTACTCCTTGCCGTGAATGGGATCGGCTTCGATACATTAGTAGTCGACCGGCCTTCGATTAAAAAAAAAAAAAAAGGGTTATGATTTTTTTTCCCTACAGAACTACATCACAAGAATAAATCCTATCACCTAGAAAATGTCTTACCTTGAGTGAAAATTTGTTCATTCAGTTAAAAGGAATCCTTTAGTTTGGGCTGAAATTTGTGTGTGTTTATTGCGTTTTATAGTAATGCTGTTTAAGATATTTTGTCATCATTATCATTTTATTTTAATTTTCTTTCCGGAGAATTTTTGTAAGATTACAAGTGTTCTCGTTCCCATTCCAATCCCTTTGAACGAATGAACTGATCTTCGTTAAATTTGATAACTATCTCTCTTCTGAATATCCTTTCGACAAATTCAATGTGGCAGCGAGATGAAATCATGAGATAAGTGAAGTGACGACAGCGAAATGATTAGTCCATAAGAAACGGAGAAATTGGTTTATTAAGGGAAATAAGGAGTTCATTTATATTCTAGTATTTGTGTACGGTTTTTTGTATTGCTGGTTTTTTTTTTCTTTTTTTGCGGATGGATTTTCTTTAATAAGCAAATATTAAATAGATATTAAATGTAGCTGAACGAGGAAAATATGCTCCAAGTTCGTTGATTTATACTTTTTTTTTGTTCCTTTCTCTAAAATCTCCTTAATCGTTAATTTTTCAAAAGTCGATTTCAATCTCATACAAAATGTTATTGCTTTATTATCTTCTGCAGATATCGTTATTAAGATTCTGTTTCATATATTCTCATTCTTCTTATGTATTGTACTCGATTTTTGTACTTCATCGAAATTTAAGTGTTTAAAGCTGGTGTTGTGTGGATGATGTTTTGAATTTACAATAGCAGAAACTGTCTTATTCAACAAACAAGTAACAACACGCAGACGTTTTCGAAAAATAAAATATTTGAACTGGTTGACATGTTTTTCCCCTAAAGCTGTTACTTATCGAAATTTTTCTTTAAAGAGGATGAATCCGATTGCGCAGGCGTCTTAACCTCCATTTCTAACCTCAAGAATGACAGTTATATAAAAAGTCTTTCCTTATCGCAGACAATAATGGCCAAACAAAAAAACACCTCATTGTTATTATCAACATTAGATTAGTTTTCTTCTCATATGATCGACTAGAGACCATTCCGTTATATCATAAGGTGAAATCGGGAAAAACGTAGCTATAATACCTAAGGCATTATAAACAACAAACAGATGATGAAATCCTCCTATTACTTAATTCATTGTTTTGTATTTCTTAAGCATCCTTCTTTCTTTTAACTGGATGTGGGAATAATATTCTGATTTCGGTTTAAAAACATTTCAATTGCTGGGTTCTTTTTTTGTTCGCGTATCGACAGATTTCGATGGTGGGAGTAATAAGCTGATGTTAATGTCCCGAAGTGTTTTAATGATATTTCTAATTGATTTATTAATTATCTCATTTAAGTGAAAGGTAATTCATTAGAGCTTACGATATGCTCTGGCAACTTCATAAAATCTACATACTTGTCAAAAATCTACATACTTCAATATTTTATGAAGTATGTAGTGTTTTGACAAAAACTAATTGTTACATCAATGATTTTTGTTTATTTCTATTTTTGCGGGGGATAGGGGGGGGGGGTATTAAATATTTGATAGCACTTTCTTTTCTTTTTTTTTTTGCTTTTTTGCCTTTCTTTTTTGAGAAATAGGCTTACACTAGTTTGAATGAATTTTTTTTCCTCTGTTCTTTCATGAATCGACGTGATATGAATGATGTGGCACGGAAACCAGTCTAAAATTCAAAGACAATGCGTAGATAGTCCCCCATCATTAGACAGGAGACAACCCAGTCCACCCTACAATCATTGGCCCCTCATCTTTTGCCGTGTCGCGGTCGTTTCCTCCGTCAACAACAATATTTGGGGAGGGGGGAGGAAGGGGCCCAACCCTTTTCACGGAATTCGCCGAAACGTTCGTAGAAGAGGCTTCGGTCGCAGACCCGTTTTTCTTGCCGATGATGCCATAATAGTTACCGCGGATGGCTTTGCAGGGCGAGGGCTGCTCTTGCATAAAACATGAGACGTAATTGGCAGGCAGACGGACCCAGTGCTTGCGAAATCTTTCGGCTGTGTTTTGCCGAATATTCCGCTCTACGAGTGTCTCTATCAATTCA
>JAFIDM010034439.1:39542-59656 GCA_023159025.1 Thereuonema tuberculata | reverse complement strand
GTCCAAAACTGTCATTTCAATAGAATTGTTTCTAGGCATCTCTCAACAGATGTAGTCTACTGCATATGATAACAAAAATCACATTCTAATGTATCAGATTTTAGGATTGTAAATTGGCTAAGATTAACTTTGTTTTGCTTGTCCTTTTGAATTGGTCTTTATGCTAGCTTTACTGGTAAAGATTTAGAAACGGGAGTCAAGGGATTGTGGATGGACGTCAATGACTGTATATGGATTCTACAGTGGAGATGATGGTAAGAGTTGTATTGGCTTTCGGTTGATTGTTTGAAGTCCCCTCATTTACAGAGGCTGTAATTTCGAAATGCTTGATTAAAAAAAAAATATGTAGACTATATTAAACTGTGTGGGGTTAGTGATAATCGCGTCGGTGGGACATTAGTGTGGTATCAAAAAAAAAATTTGTACCTATTTACAGTTTCGTAAAATAGTTACAGTACTATTTCCTACTGTCATTTGTGTGGCTCCCTATTGACGGAAACGAGAACTAAGAAAATCAGAGATTCTAAATTATTTTTCTAGTTTATTACGCTACTTTATTTTTACCTTACATAAGTAAATGCTGAGCAAATAACACCCTATTATACAGAATTTCGAAAATCTCGATCAGAATACAACCCTCCCCCCTTTCAAAAAAAAGCATATCAACAAAAAAAACTTTGATTTAATTAGTTACTTTAAAAAAAAGAAGAATAAAACAAAAGACTACAAGATAGCTGATAATCTTTATACTGATATACACTGTCCGGTCACTTTATTAGATACACCTACCTAGTAGCGTGTTGGGCCTCCTTTAGCCCTCAAAACAGCCTGAATTCGTCGAGGCATGGATTCCACAATGCTGAAAACGTTGTTGAGGTATTGTGTACCATGCAGACATGAGTGTGTCACGCAGTTCCTGAAGATTTGATGGAGGTGTAGGCCTGGAGCAAACAGCCCATTCCAGCTCATCCCACAAATTTTCAATCGGGCTGAGATCTTGGATGAGATTAACTTTACCCAAAATGATGGGTTTTAGGGCTGAGATCCGTGGACTGAGCAAGGAAAAGTCATCGTCATGTTCCTCAAACCATCCCATAGTGACATGGCTTTGTGCACCGGCGCATTATCCTGCTGGGAATAGCCATTTGCATTAGGATAAACTGTTAACATGTACGGTTGCAATTGGTCAGCTACGATGTTTAGGTACGCTCTAGCATCTTGATGTGCCTTCAGAGATATCAATGGACCCAACGTATGGCAGGAAAATATCCCCCATACCACGACAGTGCCCCCACTGCCCATACCATTTGTGCGCACAGCAGGGGTGTACCTAATAAAGTGGCCGAACAGTGCATTAGTAATAGATGCCAGTAGATGTAATCAAAATTTTAATGAATTAACTTTTTCCGTTCATATGTTTTGAACTTAAAAAAAAAATTAGAAATTTTTTCTTTTTTTTTTTCATATTTTCTTAAAAGCCTAAAGTTTTTCAAAAATTTTGAAGACTTAAGGTTTTTCGTCATCATTTCTAAATTTCACTTCTTTTTAAAATTTTCATTAGATTAGATGTGATAATTATTTAGGATTTTCTCTGTATTTCAGATTTTCGTGGTCACCGCTCGTTAATTGAAATAGAGCTTTGTATTATTTAAAGACGTTTGATATAAAATGCGGATATATCAATTTTCGTTTTTCGAAGCCAACTAACTAAGTTTACTGCAATTATTCTCTTTCGAATTTTAAAAAAAAGTTTCGTTTTAAGACTTATCTCGTTTTATTTATGCTATTGGTCTTATCACTTACATAGTTTTTTCCGCCAAAACATTGTTTCATTTCTATAGATGACCTATTTACGGTAATAAAAAAATTGTATTTTTTTTATTTGTAAAAAAAATCAACAGCCATCTTTAGTCAAATGATTCAACGACAATTGTAGTATTTCATGAACCATGTTTCTTTTTAACTTTTCTGTCGTTGTTCATTTATTAAATAATTCCAAACATTTTTTTTTTTTTTATATAATTTGTTGATTTTTCAGGATTGTTATCCTTCTTCAGTCTTTATTAATCAATTCAACAATTGATTGAAAGGTTAAAAACTAGTAGCTTCAGTTAAAACATCATTGGTAGATCTTGAAGCAACAATTCCCTAAAAACATTTAATTTGAATGAGCCAAAATATCTAGGATTCGCATTAATATTTGCCGTCGTAATGCGACAAAATTAAGAATTTTCTTAAAAAGCTTTCTTACATCGCAATAAGCTCTTTGAGCTCTGAGAAATCATCTTTCTGTAACGTTGAATCCTCACTCTTAGACACCCTGTACAGTCTTGAACTCTTTGATAATCTGATCTCAACAGCAAAACAATCACGTAACGGTTCAGACATATTTGTTCCACAGATCAGCATTTTTCGTTTTATTTATAATAAAGAGATTCTGAAAGCCAACACCGATCGAATCGTCAGATTCTAAATGATGCGAGTTTTTATTAAAAAATGATTACACGGCTTGCATTGATAGTAAATCAGAAGACTTCAGAGCAGTTGTTTGTACAACTAAAAATTAGAAAAACAAGCAAAGAAATTGTTATTTAACCTAAATCTGAAAGGCAATTTTCTTTATTCTTGTGCTGTCCTTGTTTTCTGATTTTATTTTTGAAGAAATTGTTTATGTTCAGTATTTTTTTTTAAAAAAAAACATTTACGTGTGTTGTAACATATATGATTCAAGATATATACAATTGTATACACAATAGTTTAAAAGATAAAATACATATTTACAAATAGTGGAGCCTTTCAAACCTTCCAGAGGTTCGAAAAACCTTGAAGGTGAATGAAGATGAACCTCTGGAAGGTTTGAAAGGCTCCACTATTTGTAAATATGTATTTTATCTTTTAAACTATTGTGTATACAATTGTATATATCTTGAATCATATATGTTCAGTATTTTCCTACTGTTTTTCTGCACTCAATAGACGAAAGCACAGCGGGATAGATTATCAATATGGTATTATTTACATCATCGTCTATATTAATTATCATCATTTTAAAGCTTTAAGTAACTTGAACATTCACAGTAAAGATTTCCACTATTAATTCTCTTGGATCCATTCAGTCATTTCGACCAAAGCACAAAAACGACCTGTATTATATCATTCTTATGAGAAAGGACTTAAATTAGACAAACTTCTGTTTGTTTCTAGGCTTGTATTGGCATTTTTTTTCCCATTGCGACCAAATGTAAGATATGTCAAGAAATAAAACAATCCATCCAGGAAGTGAAATTCCCTTTGCATTCCCATCAGGTCGACGAAATAAATAGCAGTGCGTGGGACAGCATCCTCCCGGAGTCAGTGACTGAAAGGAAGGACCAACTGACCACAGACGACAAAGATCTCTTGGAAACCTTTGCTAGGACGGTCTTTTATCAAGTGCTTACATTCTCTGCCCCCTGTCGATAGCCCGTCTTTGAAACCTTAACGCCTTGTGCATACGAGTACCTCATTTGCAGCAGAGGTCGTACAGGGTTGACCTATATCGATAAAATTTCAGTTAAGCCTTACAAGGTCATTTTATTTTTAATAATTCACTAAATTATTTTTCTCTAATAATTCTCCGAAATTGTTTTAAGAAGCAAAAAAGTAAAAACTGAGCTCATATTTTAATATAATCGGACTCATTTGCAACAAACTTAGCTACAAGAGTAAGAGGAGCAGAGTTGATTGGAAATGATTTATTTCGTGGTTCATATTAACGTGATCATATTTATTAAGTGATCATACTAACACGTAAAACGAGCTAATGTTGAAACCACTATAAAGAACGGTGAATCAGAGTTAAAATTGCGTCGTTGTACAAATTACTTTAAAAATTAAGTTTTTGTTTTCTGAAGTCAATGGCGTCGATCCCGAATTCGAGTTTTAATGAATCAATAAAAAAATTAAAGACATTGTTCAATTTATTGTTAAATTTTACTTTAAAAGAAATTCGAAGCAAGACATTGGAACGCTTTTTTAAAAAAATCACAACCTATAATACATTCCCATTAAGATTTTTTTAATAACAATTTTTTTTTTAAGTGAATTAATTAGTTTGTGGAGAAATGCTTTTGGAATAAATTTTTAATTGTAAAAATCTTAAACTGTGGTTAACACTTTTTCTTTAATCTTTTGTGCTGCAAATGGTTCATGTGACTGTGGTAAAAGTTTGAAAATAACATACAATTGTAATAACTGATATAAGAACAAGGTTCTAAGGTTGTAATAAAACTTTCCTCAGCTCTTCAAAACCGAGTTTCACTGTAATTATAACTTTTTATTTGGGATAGGCATGCGATGTTAAAAGAAGTCTTTAAAAAGTGATATATTTAAAGAAATTAGTAAATTAATTGTAGTGGGAAAGGCCCAAAATGGTTGGAAAGGCCCAAAAACCGTTGTTCAAATAGACAATTAATAATTCAAACTTACCTATAGACTTCCAGCTTTTCTAGATAATTATTCATCGTGGTCTTTAACTTGCCTTGTAATGGTGGATTTTAATCGGTGTTGCTTTCAGCCCAAAATGTTTCAGTAGTAATAATCAAGTTATATTCATTAGCATCCACCTACAATGAACATAAAAGCTTTCTAAGATAAGTAGTAGGCTAACTGAAAACTCAAAAATGCCTTTCTTATTTCATTAGTCTCACCAATCCACTGTGCATCAAATACAATAAAGATCTTGCTTTTTTTTGATGGTAGTAAATTTGATTGATTGCTAAGTGGTTTTATTTCAAACGAACTGCATTCATTCTGCTAATTTTCAGCATTCAAAGGTAAACAGTTTTTGAACTGTCGGGCTTCTGCAGCAAAGTATTTGTGCTTTTCCGCCCTAGCTCCCTACTTATCTATAAATCCGATATGTATCAAAATTCATAAATAATCCAGAAATAATTCAAAACATGGGTTATGAACAATTAATTAATAGAAAACTGATAAATGAGATAATTGAGATTATTCAATTACTGTAAAATGTTCATATTTTTTAACTGTATTGGAAATGTATGATATGTAGCCTATTAATTGTTTTCAGATTTAAATTTGTGTTCGCCAGATTTGAAAATGATATAAATAACATCCGAAACATTATCTGGATTATATTAAATTACATATATTTATAACCCATCTTTTGAATTTTTTCTGGATTACAATGGGTTTCTTTAGTTATTTGGAAAAATTCATACGAATCTATATAATTGAAGCCTCCTTGTACCTTTAACTTCGTAAGGTATTTAATAGTATGAATGGGCGGTTGTTTGTTTTGACTTAGGGGTCGTCCATTAATTACGTGAGGTCAAAAGGGGAGGGGGGGTGTCCGGCAAAATCTCACCAAATCTCACCAAGGGGGTGGGGGGTGGGGTTAACGAAAATCTCACGTAAACTTTTTCATTCAGAGAAAATATATATTATAGCAAGATTTCCTTTTTTTTTTATTGTTAAAGCAAGATTTCCTTTTTTTTTGGTTGTTAAAATTTTTGAAATCTCACCAAGGGGGAGGGGGGGGGGGTCCAAATTTTTGAAAAAACACCTCAAGTAATTAATGGACGGCCCCTTAAAAGGGATTTACGAACGTTTGTTGTAATTAGCTTTGTCTCAGATACTTTTTAAGGGTGTCCGTATCCTTTAGTCCAAATCTGGAAAACCCTTTGGTATCTTATCTTGCAAGTAAAAGAAACGAAAACAAGAAAAAAAAAATCATTTTGTGGATACAATTTGTTAATTTTCTGTATTTCCCGTTGAAGATAATTAAGATACGGAAACTATTTGCCCTTTGTTCCGCCCACACAAGGGAAATGGCGACAGATTAATTAGCTTTCATTATAAAACCATTTACCATTGATGTATTTTCACCCTAGGAAAAAGCTTAAAATTTGACCTCCTTCTAAGGAAAAAAAAAGTAATAAAAATAAATAAGCAGATTGATCCATTTAACTTATTCGAATATTACATCATAAAGATATAAATCAGTAAGGGGAAATTTCTATTATACGAAATGTTCAAAAGAGATAATATTTTTTCTCTAAAGAGTATCTTGCTCTCCAATCTCTCATTCTGTCTGAGCTGAAATCAGTATGATTAAGAGCAGATGTCAAATAATCATTTTGGTCATCACTATAAATCTTTGGTATCTTCATAAAATCTGTCTTTTCATTTCTATTTTTATATTTATAATTATTTTTATAATTTTATGTGGAATCTGATAATAAGCCATCAATTTGTTAATGTTAATTCAAAACAAAATCCTAGAATTAAATGAAAATATTTTTTCTGTACAGAGTAGGGCGATGGAATTTACTATTTCATATTCCTTAGGTTACAGGCATTGGCACGCGGACTTAAGAATGGACGACACTCCTCTGGAAGCAGGTCTTGCCTTCACATGCAAGCTCAAGCAAACGACGCCGTTTTTGGGCCGCGAAGCTTTGGAGAAACAGAAAGCGACTGGTTTAAAGAAACGCATAGCTTGTTTCACCATTGATGAGTAAGTATTGTGTTCATTCTTTCCCGCTCAGTAGTTTCTTAAAGCTTCTCAAATGTGTTGCTATTCGTTTTAAAAAGAATCAAAGTTATTATTTGTTAGATGCAAAAGTAAAGCCATACACCTGACTATTTGAGAAATGATTTATACAAAAATAAAATATACACGACGTTGTCTCAAGTGAAGAGACAGACTTGAAGAGGCTGTCTCTCGACGGCAAAACGTCGTGTATATTTTATTTTTTGTATAAATCATTTCTCAAATAGTCAGGTGTATGCTTTACTTTTTGCATCCAATATTATGCAGTACACGTAAAATCGTATTTTTTATATAATTATTTGTAACTAATAATTTTTATTAGGCCTATTTATATTTTTTTGGATATTTTGAATTATCAACTCAATATTTTACAGAAGAAAATTGTGTCCGATCTGTGAACAGTAGGGGATTAACACAAGGACTGCATTCCATCTTTCTATTTGGTCAACGCAATAATGAATAAAAGTTTAGGGATATTCATTGCTACTATTATCTAACAGAAAGAATGCATCCATCCATCAATGTAACCACTTAATAAATATGAGTCAACGTAGTCGATTAATAGTAGAACTAAACTTAACATTTAGAATGCTCTGACAGTTTAAAAAAACAAATAAACTATAAACTACATCGACATTTACAGCAATAATCACTTTGATATATCAGTTCAGATATGCACCGAATATTAATCAAGAATTATTTCAATGGCAATCCAAAAAAATAAATAAATAAAATGATTACAAGAATCCAGTCTTTGTTCATTAGTCCATTGAGTTCATACAAAGGAAAACTGTTAAAATCTCCAACTAATTGCTATTATATGATTCTAAATTAGATGTCAAATTAAAATGCCTTATAATTTTAAAGCTTTTAATTAGCTAAATGTAAATTCAAATTAAATTATGCTTCCAAATCACAATTATACAATTTTAGTGATTTGGGAGCAGAATTGAATTTGAATTTAATATGGCTTATCATTTTCGTACTTCTCGAGATGCCATAGCAAACTCAACAACAAAGGACCGCAAAAGGATGGTCTGCATCTCAATCAGGGGCGGAGCTCCTTTCAGTAAAGAAATTTTGTTATTGAAATGATAATGATTCTGTTTTGTTTTTCCCTTTCAGTTTTATTTTATTATATTCTTTTTTTTTTTTTCATTTTTATCATGTTATTCATGCAACGATAATTGTTGAAAAGCTTTTATCTTTAAAAAAAAAATAATAATAATAAAAATACAGCTTGATTTCATGTTTTCGAATAACAATTTGAATTGGAATCTGTTTACAGGCACAGACCGCTCTGGGGTCTGGAGGCCATCTTTCGGGACGGCGTAGCGGTGGGTTTTCTCCGCAGGGCAGATTACGGGTTTGCTATCGGTAAAAGCCTGGGCTACGGCTACGTTCATCATCCCAAGGGCGAAGTAGTAACCCAGGACTACCTCAAATCTGGCAACTATGAGCTGGAAAGTATGGGACAGCGGATTCCCGCACAAATCCATCTCCGTTCCCCGTTCGACCCCAACAATAAAAGAGTCAAAGGAATCTACGAAGACCCCCTTCCAGTCCATCGAAATCAATAAGACATCATCTGTTCAGCTGTTTTAATGCTGGAAACAACTTGTTTGTGCTTTGTGATTGTGGATTCCTTTATGCTTAACTTCCTTCCTTTTCTTCTAATTCCTTCATTGTTGAATCACATGCTCTTGTCGCTCTTTGTTTGGCTTAAATGAAACTAACACAAAAAAATAATATTGTGATTTTCTTTGAATGCGAGTTTATATTTTCTCCAACATACAGCCGTGGAGTTACAGACGTGGAGTTTCTTCCATCGAAGAATTGACGAATAACAAAGGATATCTAACTGTAGCGGAAGAGAAAATGTTTAAATATCTTTTAAGGAACGAAATTGTTTTGCATTCACAATTTTGCATTCTGGTTACAATTTTATATTGTAATAATCTCTATCCTCATTCTAGCTTAAATATATCGTAATTTTTATTGTCGCTTTATAATTGCTACCAAATATACTTCTTCTTTTATCCATCTACTGTTCCAATATTATTCTGACTTATCTCTTTCCCGATCCTCTCTCAATGTCATTCTGCATGAATTTGTTCCCAGCTCCCTTCTGCTTTTCTCACTTGGGTCTTTCCACCTTGTATTTCTCTTGGTCATTTTTTGTTATTGTCATATCATAAGCTGTCTTGACATCCTCTCCTCTTTGATTCTCTTTAAATGTCGAAGCCATTTTAGACGTTGCTTCCCATCCTTGTTCTTTTCATTACATTCCCACTCTTTTTTCTTAGATCATCATTTTTAATTCAGTCTCTTATAAATTCTGTTGACGATCCACGGAATCTTCATTTGAATTGCTTGTAGACTAATGTACTTCCATAAATAAGAAAAATATAATGGAAATTTTAATACTCAATTAGGCCCTATTATCAGACCAAGACGGCTTTGGAACGTAGGCTACCTATCGTTAAGCGAGGAATAGCTGTACTCTTTGACAGAAACTGAAATTTAAACCCTTTCTTTGCTATTCTATCGACAATGAAATTTTACTTTAACCAAAAAAAAAAGTTTCTCAATTCATTTGCTATAAGAAACCGTCCTCAGAAACGTCTTTATTCTTGACATTTTTCCGTTTACACTATTTCTTTCCTTCTAAAGCGTCTTCAAATTATTTAATTCTCGGAAAAAAAAATCATTTCTGTAAACTTAAATCTTTTTACTCATAGTTCCCTTCCCTTTGAAATCAGTCTCAAATCAATAAAGTAAATTTAAAAATATTTATGAAAAGAAAGCATTCGTCTATTATAATGTTTCTCCAAGTGCGGTCCGAGGATTAAATAAATAAAATATAAAACCTAAATAACTGACCAAGCATTTCATCTCTGCAGAAAAGAACAGCTACAACAATGCATGTTCTCTTTCTACCGTCTTTTTGTTCTCTTTCATCGTCGATGAAAGCCTATCTTACCTTTTCTTTACTCCGATAATTAAACGCTTTTTGATCTTCTCTCAGAAATTAAAAAAAGAAATATGAATCGAACGAGAAAATGGCTACCGATTCTTCGTTTAAGCAACGCCAGTGTTTCGTGATTGGCTGTCTGAAAATGATTGTTCCACCAATCTCACAAGACAACGCCATTGGTCTGCCGCTTTTTATCCGCTGCCCAAATTAATGCTTTCTAATAGCTTGTTAAATTTTGCAATTAAAATGTTAAGCTACAATAATACACAATTCAGAAATTCTGTTTTGAAAACCTAAGAAACATGAATATTTCAATTTAAAATTTAAGTTATTATACTTTAATTTAAAATTGTATAATTACAGATATCTGTTTCATTTAATTAAAATTAACTTACTGTTAGTACAAAAGTTACAACTTTTAATTGTATTTCGTTTATATTATTTCATGCAATATCCCAATAATTTGAATTGTAATTTACCCAAAAATGCTATTTTCATGGGGTGGTCCTGGAGGGAATCAGAAGGTCTTTAGATGGGCCGCGGCCGGTCCAAGTTTGAGAAACACTGCTGTATTAAATTGCTCCAAATTCACCCAACCCTCATGTTTCCTTCGCGCCTTACAGTTTAAAAATCCCTGCAGTTTTAATTAGACAAATTAAAAACAAATTTCCAAAACATAATTTAATATTTTTTAATAAAGAAAAAAAAATCTTCAATTTTATAATTGGAAATGCTTAATGTTTTTCTCTGTATATTGAATTTAAGTATTTTATATAATTGCTTCTTGTCTTCATATTGAAGACCTAAAATTATTAATAAAAATGTTTATTTTTTAATAGTAATCATGAAAAACCATAGACTTTCATGCGTTTTGAGCTTGATCATCGAGGGTAAATCGACTGACGAGTCCTAATAAGGATGAAACAGCTGTCCCAGGTTTCCGTCGATGATTGCTCAAGGCGTGAAAGCAAGCGAATGTGCATTTCCATCGATTTTGCGTTTTCATGTTACATTTAATGCATGTTAAACCTTCTAATAGTAATCATAAAACTAACTCTTCACTTGTTGATTTCTGAAAATAAGTCCACCATCTCCATTTCTAGATTTTTCTTTTAGATAGGAGGTTTTTTTTTTTACTTTGGAGGTGCCAATATATTTCTAGGCTTGTTAGATTCGTGACATACAATTCTGTAAATAGATATAATATCTATTATTCAGTATCACTTGTATCTGCAACTTCTGTTACATATACTATATCAAACGTCTTTCTGTTTCGATTTTTTTTGAATAACGTCACTGATGACCAAAGAAAAATTTATGAGGAAAAATTTGAAATTCAATAAAAAAAAAATATATTCTATGTTAGCCTAAGGAAAGCCAAAAGTGTAAATGGCCTAAAGCTTCCTTCTTATTGAATTCCTTTTGTGTTTTTGCTTCTAACTATTACTGCTTTCCCAAAATATTTTTTCTTATTAATCTTCCTTTCAAATGCTGTATAATAACTGTACTTGAAATTGTTTCAGGGCGTCTTTGCGTATTTCTATGCAGCTAGTCAAATGTTTTATTTGTTTGTTAATGTGTTTTGCTAAAAAATGTTTTGTAGGAAACTTCTGGGGAACATTGAATCATGTTGAAATTTCATTTAACATTTTTTTTTCCCCAAATTATTACTTAGATTTTACTCCAAATCCGTCAGAGGCTTATTTTGTAAGCTGTGACAGTTTTCTTTATTTTCCTTTATTTTAACTTTTGGAATTTTTAATATAAATAAAAAAAAATTAAGCAATATAAAGAGTAAGAAATAGGTATAAAGATTTTTATTTTGATATTTTTTATTTTTGTGGAACCAAAAGCTGTTTTATAAAAAAATAAATTATCGCTAAAAAAAGCTCGAACAGAGCTGTTTTCGTATAAATCTTCTTAATGTTTCATAGCTTATGATTTCTTATACTTTTTTGATGAAGTATATTTTATGGGCGAAAGAGTAGATAGATGGGAATGGAATAAATGAAGAACAAGCAGAAGCAGTGCTGCCTAAAGACTTCCTGGAAGATTAGGAAAGCTAATTGATATTGGTTACTGATTTGTTTTGCATAACCATATCTTTTTTTTTAAATTCCATTTCACCCATTTATACTTTGAAATGCTCATCACATTTTAAGACCTTACATCAACAAGCTTTTTTGTGTGTGAGTGGAGAAAAAAAATGTTATTTCCAGATGGGTTAAACTTCTTAATCTCTTTTGTGATTACGGGAAATACCCGGATTGATAACATTGTATAATCAGCTATTAAATAAAGATCATATTCTGGGTTAACGCTCAGACACCCCTCCCATTAGTGACAGAGCGTGTTTCACATTGGATTGTTTTAAGATTTTGACGAAATCAAGACCAAAATAATGGGGTGATATTTATGTTAGCCAATAAATGAAAATGATGCCAAATACTACGGAAAACGTACAAATAGACAAACAAAAATAAAAGAAAAGAAATCTGAAAGTAGTAACCCATCATATGCTCAATCCAAACGATAATCTAAGAAAAAAGAAAAAATATCAAACGGGCTTCAAAAGTAATTGTAGTGAAAAGTAATTATAGTGGACGCATGAATGATGCCTGCACATATGATAAAATATCCTACTAAGCTTAATTTCTATTACTTTTGCTTATTATAGTGATCATCAAACTTTTGGAATGTTACTGTTGTTGTTACTATTGTTGTTGTTTTTTACATAAAATTGTTACATAAAATTCGATATTCTGTTAAAAAGATAATTTTACTTGTGTACTAAAAGTTGCTGCAAAGTAACTTCAGGTGAGCGCCGCTATTAAGGATTTGATCCGTTTTTTTTTTTTATTGTTATCATTGACTGAAAGCAGATTCATTTTAAAAATATCGACTTGATTCCGATAAAATACTTGAAAAAAATTATTAAAGGCGATTTTAATAAAGTCATCGGAAACTACAGAGGAAACTTGGTTTTGAAAGTTGAGATGTTAATGAATGAATACATTTAAATTTTCCATATTAACGTAAAATCATGGTCCCGTAATTGAAATGATTTCTATTTTTATTAAATCTAATTTTTATGCAATATAGGCTTATTTTTTATTTTTATGCTTTTTGATAGAAATTTTGAAAAATAACTTTATCTTAAAAAAATAAAAATATTTTTTGTAATAACCAAAGATGTATTTTTGTATTCGAATGTATTACGGTAATTGTTTATTAGAGAATCAAATAAAAACTAACCCAGAGAAGAATTAATATTTTCTGAGATTCACTCTCACCCTACCAATCTTTTTAATATATGTTTACAACATCAGTTAACTGTCAAAAAAAAAAAAAAATAAAATAAATAAAAGATTACATTTTATGTAAATATTACAAGACATTAAATCCCGAAGTTACAAAGATTATGATATCAGTGTTCGTATCTATATTCACTTCGTCTTTTGAGTATTACTGTGTGTATTTATTATTAGTAGTATAAATGCAAATCCTACACATGCTCAAATTCTATATTGGTTAAAATTAATTTAATTTAATTTGTTTGAATTAAATTTGTTTAAATTATTATTTGCTTAATAATAATAATAATGATAAATCTACAGGTTTTTTTTTCTTTTAAATAAATGAGGTTTACATACACAGTCCAGCTAAAATATAACGATTACATTTATTGATGTACGTCATTCTACCTGAATTGCTGATCCACGTGAGTAAGAGATACAAAGTGGTGAAATGACAGTGTGGTTATGCAGGAAATTGCCATTGTTCGTGAACTGCTGTTGCTAAGGTGCTTCAAGGGTAGGTGTTTCAGTTATACTTAGCAGAAGAGAAATTGCCAACCTAATGATGGGTGACTCGTCAGTGCTCCTAGATTATGCAAAATAAGCTATGGAACGATTGACCATGAAGTTCACCTTAAGAAATCCGAAGGGCTTCGAAATAGCTTACAATGTTTTGACCTGGACATTAAATTTATTATTATTATTATTATTATTATTATTATTATTATTTGCAGTCTATGTTTATTATATTATTGAAACTTTATTGAACAGTACTTTGTGGGATTTTCTGATTACAAGAATATAATGTTACTTTGTAATCATCACGTGATTTTGTACCAAAGTGGGAAATATTTGAAGTGATAGGGGTAGTGGAGGACATAAAGGGGCGGAAGTCTTACAGTCTATGATCTCGATATTAATTTGATATCTAAGGCTTATCGAGTTACAAAATAGGAATATAATATTAATTTGTAATTACCACGTGACTATTTTACCAACTGGAAAGTTTCAAAGTGATTACACAATTTCTTCGTCATCAACATCAGGACAACTCTTTTCTGTAACCGCGCATAGCACGGGTATTTTTGCTAGTGTAATATCACATTGTGCGACGGCGGCTTTCAACCATTATATATATATAAAGAAAACATTATTTCTCGCTATGTATTTTTTAATTTATTTATTTATTCGTGAGAAATTACAAACAGGGAAGCGAATTTATCCATTCATAAGATTTGTTTATTATTTTGAAGACATCTACCTAGAGTATTAATTGTTTAAATAAATGTTTAGTTCTATGGCGAAGTATATTACCTTCAGGCTCAAGTGATCGGCTTAAACCTTTACTTAAAGACTGGGAAACCTTTATTTCTAGACGTTGTATTGATGAATAACACACATCCTAAGCTTAGGAACTGAGATTTCTCCCTTATTAAGATTTTAGTCAAATGCCAATTTGAGAAAAATCTTTGTGGTTTATCTAAAAAAAAAAAATTCCTGTGAATGATCACCTAGACAGTTGAATATCTTTCATCTATTCTTTTTCAGATTTTTGAAATTTTAATGTATCGATTTGTGCAAAACATGTGAAAAAACATTCTAATTAAAATCGTTTTCATTCTGTGCAAATTTGGTAGAATATTCCTAATTCTTTAAATTCTAACACCGCCGTGAAATGTTAGTTCCAATAACTTGAAAAGTGCTTTTTTTTTTTTTTAAATATTGAAGGAAGGAATTAAGAAATCAGTCGTTCCCAGATGCCGGTTGCGGATTGGATGTCAATTCATGATCAACTTTTACCGAAGACTCGTGGAATGCGAAAGTAAGCAAAGTAATTAATTTTCAGCTTCTATTATTATCTATATTTTGGTATAATTCAAAAGGTAATTTCCAATTTTACATCCGTTCCCAATTTTTTTTTTTATTATTGCCCTATGAAATACGAGAATGCGTTGTAGGTTTATATTCAATATTTTCGCGGTTTGAAGAAAGTACCTAACTTAAGTACGAGTTTAATTTAAGTTAAAAACGTACTTAGACTTTCCGAGCTACTCACATCTTTTGAAGAATGCAGAGTCTGTCTAAATAATTAGGCCTACCTAAGGGGAAAAAAGAGACATCTGTTTTGATAGAATGGTTGCTCGACTCTGTTAACAACTAAGTTTTAAACATTACTTTTGCAGTGAATCTGAAATTCTCTCCTCTTTGGACTGGCTGTAAGCTAGGCCAATAAGCATTCGCGATAAGTAACTTCTGAGTACTGTTAGGTTTAACAAAGCCAGAGATAACGGCATTTACATATGAATAACTATGAATAACATTGCAATGAATAACTATTACTTACTGTTTTGCAAATAAAAGAAACTGCAATGCCATCATACGCTTCTTTCTGATAGAAAGCTAATGCGTTCTCTGCTACTATTAGTCTCTTGTTTTAATGATTGAACTTTATTCCAGTCCTTAGATGAATTTAACTTGGCCCTAAAAAAAAAAAAAGTTCAATTCAGTTTAATTTTTAAAATCGCTTTAAATCGTTAATAGTGATTGTAGATAAAAAAAAATAGAAAATTCTCAAGAGAAACATTGATTTTAACATCGAAGTTCTTCTCATTAGTTAGTGAAAATGAATAAATCGAAAACTTCAAAAACAACAAAAAAAATTCTCTGTGACACCAGAAAACTGGAAGTTTTATATTTTATGTTCAGGTAAAATATTCATTACAGGTGAAGTATTCAATATTCAAGTGAGATAATGCTAGAACAAAACTTAATTCCTCTTTTATCTTCACGGCATCTTTTTGAATTAGTAAAGTTTTTGAAAACAGATTTCTAGGTTTTATTGTCAGTTGAAGATGAGTCGAAGGTTACAGGTTCGAGAACCCGAAAGGTATTTATTTTCTTCTCGCTCGTTTGTCTGAATCTAAACTTGTCATTGCCTTTTATTACTCATTTTTTTTTTTTCTTCAACCTGCAATCAAATCAAATGAATCTGTCCAAGCAACATCGGACAAGTCTACCATGAATGTTACGTCATCGCAAACAAAAAAAGGGCGTTGTTGGTTGCCTCCTCATCTTCCCAGTATTACATAACATTTAATGGGCTTGCGTGTTTGGGAAGCCGAGAGATGCACTCCCCACCAATCTCGTTGGAATGCAGTTTCTCGCGAGATAACTGTGTGTACGTTTCTGCAATGAATACGGAACGAGGATTGCACCAACACACAGAGAATTAGGCGCAAAAAAAATCAAAAAATAATCGCATGTCGGACGAAGGGTTTTCATTACACCACACCTTGGAACTACCACCACAAGGCAGTGAGAGGCAGGTTTTTTACCGTTTAATGCTTAATAGAGTGGAACGACAAGACTTGCATTTTTTATTATTTGTTGATCATTTTCATTCCTTATGCTTTCCTCATCCCATTCGGACGGTTATAAAGCTATAAAACGAACAGATGCAAGAATTCCTTTGTTATTTCGAGGGAAATTTGTCTGTGATTTTTATCAGTAGCAAGAACACGTCTTCGACTGAGAAAAAGGGGTGTTTCCCGTGTGGATAAAAGTGGGGTAAGAAAATTGATGCGATTTCCGAGCGACAATAATTGCTGTAAAAGAACAATTTCTTATTATCTTATTATCTATTCTGAAGACTTGATAACTGAATTTGCTTAAATGTACAGAGTATCGAAATAGTCTGTATTTCATCTTTTTATTTTAATCTTCTCTATATCTTTGACTACAATTTCGTTTGAAAGACATTCTCTCGTTCGACCAATAAAAAGGGATCTGATCATCCTATTTTATTCATATTTACAAAAAAACTTTTAAGTGTCTGTTTAGATTATAATTTGAATGAATCGAATAATGTAAATTGAAGAAGTATTCTAGGCAATACCACTCAGAAATTAATGGGAAGAAATGTTACTGAAATGAATTGTGTTATCAGTAAAGCCGGACCAAAAAAACCCAAAAAATTTGAAATGTATGCCCAACCCTAGGCTGATGTCAGTTATCTTAATAATTATGTGTACCACATTTAAGTAGTACCAGTAGCCCACTTATATTTCTTCAGATCTCAGCCTCAACTAGATAAGCACCCACTCAAAAAAACAAAGGATTTTTCATTTATAAAACAAGAAAAATACTTTGATGTTTATCCCTTAATAAAATTTTACCTTATTTTAACTGAAATAATGACATAACAGTGCAATAACAAACTAAACACTAACTTTTTGTTAAACATATGTGAATTTTATGCATCTATTTAGCTTGATGTAACGAATAACAATAAAACTACATAAAGAATCATGCTAACCATAGGTTTACATTCTTTTAATGGTGTGAGATACAACATTATCTAGATCTCGATAGTTCTGTAATCCTTAGGGGTAATGTTCAGAAATCTTCTTGGATTGTACCTTCTTAGCAGCGTAATATTAATTTCCAGATTCTACTGTTAGTGTTAACAGTAATTTATTTTTTTCAAATTTTTCCAACTTCTTTCAATGTTTCTTACTATTATCTCTAACTTCCATAGACATTTCGTTTGTTTTTTTAATGGATTAGTTGAACACGTGACTTTATTAGGTCATCATTTTACTTTTAGTTTATCATCTAGTCATTTACAATCAATGTCTTGTACTAGTGAATAGACTCCAGTATCCCTTAGAACAGAGCTTCTCAATCGGTGAGCCCCAAGAAAGAGTGTACCTGTAATCAAGATTTCGTTTCACACTTAGCCAAACGCTCTGACATTGACTAAATTCTAGGCATTTAATAATCTGAGCAGCCACAAAATTGAAAGTCAATTTGTTTCATTCCAACAATGACGGTAATAATTTACTTTTAAATTCATCTTTAAAAAAAAATCTTTTCAGGGTATTTTTAAATAACGAAAATAGTGTGTTAAATTCATCTGTAACTAGTAGGTGTTTTTCTATGTATTCTATGTATTTTTATTTATTCAATAAAAGCAATAAAACAGTTTGGTGTGCATGGGATTGTAGGAACAATGTTAGATGTGCTGCATGATTTCTGAGAAACACTGTCCTAGAAAGTATTTTTCGAAGAGCAATTATTTTTTTAAAGATTTGAAATATTTACTAGAAAAGTTGAAATTCAGTGAATGTCAAAGAATTTTATTCATATCCAATGACTCAATAAAGCGGAATTGGAGAGATAACCCTGTTCCTTAAATTCCAAGGTAAATTTTAAAAAAAGAAAATGATTGTTTATAATTTTAAAAAAGTAATTTTTTGTTAAAATGTATCATCAGTATTTTAGTAATAACATAACGTATATAGCAAAAATAAGAATGTTTTTATTTACTAGCTGCGTCCCCTACTACATAAACAGATTCTGGCTACTCTCTTGTCTGCTTTACAGTTAATAATACAGTGTATAATTCGTATATTTTTCTTTGGGGAAAAAGTAAGGGAGAGGTCATGGAAAGCAATTACTTGATTCATTCTTTTTATTATTTTTCCAATGCAAATTTCAAGACTAAGATAATCGTTACCTCAATCAAATCCAAAGCACGCATCGGTCGTTGTTTCTTTTTTTATGCTTTTTAATAACGTGTTCACATTACGTAACGTCTGCCTCATTCGTCGTATTCATGCAGTGTTCGATATTTAATGACCATCCACTTTACTACTGAACTTACTTAATATTCTACAAACAGTGAATAAATGTATCATCATCAAATGATTAGATGAAGCGCTTCAAGACAAATTGTTGTGTCTTCTGTTTTATTTACTTTTTTTTTTTTCCTCAAATAACTAAGATTTTTTTATTATCAAATGTTTTCAGATTGTAAACTCATTCTTAAACTTGTCAAAAAAATAATTAAATAAAGAGAGGTCCTTGAAACTTATGGTTTTTATATACATTATTACTCGTACTAACGAACATTGCTCGGGAAAATCCATTTTTTTTTTGTCTCCACTCTTCGGCTTTCCGTTCCTCCTGTGTGGAAACATAAAAATAACGAACTTTCTGATGAGATAGTCATTATGGAGGTCCAACAACAGGATTCTTAAGTATTCACAGATAAAAGTTTATATTGAAAAGTAACTGTTGACTAAGAGAAGTAAAAAGATGTAAAAGTGCAGCGCAATGGATCACTTGAGGGTAGGCGGGGCTTCTTAGTTACAAAATACCCCACCAGGCTTCTGCTTGACTTGTGGGATAAACAAAGCCATGTGCTTCGTTGTAACCCAGGGTTTCTCAACCTTTTTTTTACCCATGGACCCCTTTTCCCCCCTTTTTTTTTGGTGGACCCCCTCATAGCTATTCGATATAAGAAAAGCTTATTCCATTTTTCACTAATAAAAAGTAAACGGATTATATTAATAATCAAAGAAATAGTAAATGATTATGCTTTATTTTGAATGAAAACTAATTTAATGCAAATAAATTATTCTACAGTTAAAATATGTGATTCAATGAGATCCCTGTGGTTGATGCTGCTCAGCGAGTTAACGATATTCGAAGATCACCTCTTTTCACAATGTCAAATCTATTGCGAACTTTTGATAAGTGAGAAACATGACTAAATCGTGATTCAACAAGGTAAGATGATGGAAAAGCAATAACATAGAGCTGTGCTTAATCCCAGAGTAATGGGTACTTTGTAGCAATATCATTTGTTTTCCATATATTATACTTCCCATCTTTGAATTTTGCACGCATTATTTCATAACTTTGTAATTCAATGAGGGGCTCTTGTAAAGAAATGTCTATATCGGCAACATTAACTTCGAAAGGAATTGTCACCCAAGTTGGTATATCCATCATGAGTATGTCACTAAATTGAGTTTGCCTAACTTCGTGCATATTTTCCAAATATTCGCTATATACTACAAGGTCTTCATCGTGCAAATCGCTGCTAATCGAAGCCAAACATGGAAACTGTTCACATGTACAACGCCTGATATTATTTTTGTACAACTGTAATTTTCTCAGAAAAGCAGTAACAGCACCTGTACTTGATGAGATCAGAATCTTTTCCTTGGAGCTGTTTATTAAGTAAATTTAATTTTTCAAATATATCTGATAAGCAGAGCCGTCGCGTGAACGGGGCGACCGGGGCGATCGCCCTGGGCGCCGCGGCAACAGCAAAAATAAAAAAATTTGGAAATTCCGTTTTTTTTTCGTTGTTGAATTGGAAATTGCTGGGTGCCGCGGCACGGCAAAAATAAAAAAAAAAATTGGAAATTCCGTTTTTTTTTTTTTGGTTATTGAATTGGAGATTCCGTTTTTTTTTTTTTTTTTTTTTTTTTTT
>JAFIDM010034262.1:0-12170 GCA_023159025.1 Thereuonema tuberculata | reverse complement strand
CTTCGAATTATCCAAGTTGCACTATATTTTATTAAATATCAAGAGATAAAACAAAGAAGTTTTATAAGATTATTCCCTTTAACTGTCTGAAGAAAAATATTCGTGCTTGCAAAGAAATAATTTATATGTTTATTTCCTTACAGCTTTTTTTTTGTAAAAGATAGAATTTATTTATTACATAAAGTAACCTACCTTTGCCAGAACACTTTTAATATTCGACTTGCTTAGAAGTGAAGATCTCTTAATTTCGCTTTTTGCTATTTCGGAAATATTTTTACCCATTTCTCGTATCCACATAAAACATAATTAAAAATGTAAACAATTGAATTAACAGTAGAATTACAAGAAATGCTTAACTTACACCTAATTTTCTAGCTAATTTTCATTGTCTTACATATCTAATGACTAAGTCAATAACTAATTCATTCATTTATTCCACACTTCTAAACGTATATTAGCTCCAATTTTCAAGGAGCTGTGTGAAATGTAAATAAAAATATCAGGAAACAGATACATTTAAAAGCTTATTAAAAATATTTTTAATGCGTCGAAACATAAATACATGAATACGTTAGCCTTCATCAGTTCGGAAAATTACAGTCAGTGGTGGTTCTTTTAATATGTAACTATGTGACAGTACGACAGCACAAATATTATTTTAAATGTCAGGATTTGGATAAATCGGCATTATTTAACCATCGGGTGGAAACGGAGCATTTACTATTATTTCAGGAGGTGAAGGTGGTAGGAAGAAGCAGCAACCAGATGTCTCCATTCATCAACAGTCTTTCATGATAGCAACCACACCTACAATTAATAATGGATTTTCATAGTGCCCCACAACGTGTTCATGTATCGACGAATTAAAAAAATTAGTTTTTAAAATGTAACTGTGTTTCCTATTAATTATTCTTATATTATTTCATGAATAAGGAAAAAAAATAATAGATTTGAAGAATATTGAGTTGAAAATTACTTTTCAAATCTACCATCATTTAATATATAAGAACGATATAGCTGTAACTTAGTTATGTTTTCACAGAGGAATGGAAAAACTGATTCCTTTATCCACGTTTTTCATAAAAGCATGATGTAAATTGGTATGAAAAACAAATTTCTGCTGTGTTCTTGTGTAGTTTTTCAAACTATTGCAGTCGTGTAATTTCTTAACCGAGACAACTATCAAAATAGTTAAGCAATGTTTAAAAATTGTACTTTTTCTCCTGAAATTTTGTCTCGAGGAAACCGACTTGTTTCCTTGAGACAAAACTCCAAAAGCCAAAGTACAGTTGTCGAACCCCTGGTTTGACTTGTAAACTACTATGAAGCATTCGAATGCATTTCACTTAAAGAAGAATGCATCTCAATCCATAGAGAAGAGAGCTGTTTACAAACGCATTAAATACCGAAACTAGTTTACTTTTCTATATAATATTTACATTAATATGCGTTAAGCGATTGCCTTACATTGATCTGCTTTATTTAAATATTTATCTAAATATTGGCAGACCATGATCCCCCCCCCCAATGAAATAATAACCCTCCATAAACGGATTCAAATTGCTTTACATGTACATTAAATAGCATTTATATTTAAAAAAAGGTTTATTTAACACAAATGGGAGGGATTCAGTGCAGAAATGAATTAAATTTCATACCAATCATTTTGAAAAAAATCTAGTCTATTATTTACATTACTAATAATTTAAAATGATTTTTTTTTTCACTTCAAAATATGCGAACTCAATTATTCAGTGAGGTATTTAACTGAGAATGTGAAAAAAATGGATTTAGTCCACTTTGCACTGGTTTCTCATTTGTTTAAGTATATTGAAACTTACTATGGATATTTCACGGCTGAGATCAAAAGTATCTATTAGGGTTCTTGTGGTGGCATAAGATAAAAGAGTGGTCTGATAATGCATGCATAAGATTTTCCTGAAACAAAAGTTTTTATATTTTTAAATCAATTAATGAAACGACTAAATAATAATAAATATCTACAAAATTATTTGATTTAATACCTACTTGCCTTTGAGCATAGAGAACTTTACCCGATTCATGGTTATTATAATAATTTAAGGGATATGTTTGATTAATGGCCACATTCGTATGTGAATATATTCTCTTCAGGGCTGTCCAAATAGCGTAATTAACCACTGTTCTAAATAACATAAAAAGATAAAATTCAAATTAACAATTATTCCACAATTAAACCACACATCGACTCTAAACATATATACATTTATTAAAAAACCTGATATGCTCCGACAGCCATCACGGTTTTTAATATGTACTGTATTTTTAGAGTCTGTCTGTGTTTCAGTTTTGGAATAATCATTGCTTGGTTTTAGACAAGTTAAAATATGTTAAAATAAATTGAAATTCTCAGTAATTTGCTTCATATTAATCGAGAGAGTTACTAACAATCGAAATTACTACATTTCGTATTTAAAGAACAAACTTTCACAAAACGTTCCATTTACCTTCTTTTCATCTTATTATAAAATCTTTTTATGTGCAATAAGAAATTATTCAAAGTCAACCATATTTGCAACATATATGAAAGGTTGAAACACATGTATAGCTACGTTTCTGGTCTCCTTATTGGTCGAAACCCATTCTCAAGTTTACTCTCTGTGTGTGAGACCTTCACACGTGACGACTCCATCTTAAACAGAAGGACGAACTAAAATACGCTGGTGATAACTTGAGAACGGGTGTTGATCAATATGGAGGCCGGAAACGTAGCTATACATGTGTTTCAACCTTTCATATATGTTGCAAATATGGTTGACTTTGAATAATTTCTTATTGCACATAAAAAGATTTTATAATAAGATGAAAAGAAGGTAAATGGAACGTTTTGTGAAAGTTTGTTCTTTAAATACGAAATGTAGTAATTTCGATTGTTAGTAACTCTCTCGATTAATATGAAGCAAATTACTGAGAATTTCAATTTATTTTAACATATTTTAACTTGTCTAAAACCAAGCAATGATTATTCCAAAACTGAAACACAGACAGACTCTAAAAATACAGTACATATTAAAAACCGTGATGGCTGTCGGAGCATATCAGGTTTTTTAATAAATGTATATATGTTTAGAGTCGATGTGTGGTTTAATTGTGGAATAATTGTTAATTTGAATTTTATCTTTTTATGTTATTTAGAACAGTGGTTAATTACGCTATTTGGACAGCCCTGAAGAGAATATATTCACATACGAATGTGGCCATTAATCAAACATATCCCTTAAATTATTATAATAACCATGAATCGGGTAAAGTTCTCTATGCTCAAAGGCAAGTAGGTATTAAATCAAATAATTTTGTAGATATTTATTATTATTTAGTCGTTTCATTAATTGATTTAAAAATATAAAAACTTTTGTTTCAGGAAAATCTTATGCATGCATTATCAGACCACTCTTTTATCTTATGCCACCACAAGAACCCTAATAGATACTTTTGATCTCAGCCGTGAAATATCCATAGTAAGTTTCAATATACTTAAACAAATGAGAAACCAGTGCAAAGTGGACTAAATCCATTTTTTTCACATTCTCAGTTAAATACCTCACTGAATAATTGAGTTCGCATATTTTGAAGTGAAAAAAAAAATCATTTTAAATTATTAGTAATGTAAATAATAGACTAGATTTTTTTCAAAATGATTGGTATGAAATTTAATTCATTTCTGCACTGAATCCCTCCCATTTGTGTTAAATAAACCTTTTTTTAAATATAAATGCTATTTAATGTACATGTAAAGCAATTTGAATCCGTTTATGGAGGGTTATTATTTCATTGGGGGGGGGGATCATGGTCTGCCAATATTTAGATAAATATTTAAATAAAGCAGATCAATGTAAGGCAATCGCTTAACGCATATTAATGTAAATATTATATAGAAAAGTAAACTAGTTTCGGTATTTAATGCGTTTGTAAACAGCTCTCTTCTCTATGGATTGAGATGCATTCTTCTTTAAGTGAAATGCATTCGAATGCTTCATAGTAGTTTACAAGTCAAACCAGGGGTTCGACAACTGTACTTTGGCTTTTGGAGTTTTGTCTCAAGGAAACAAGTCGGTTTCCTCGAGACAAAATTTCAGGAGAAAAAGTACAATTTTTAAACATTGCTTAACTATTTTGATAGTTGTCTCGGTTAAGAAATTACACGACTGCAATAGTTTGAAAAACTACACAAGAACACAGCAGAAATTTGTTTTTCATACCAATTTACATCATGCTTTTATGAAAAACGTGGATAAAGGAATCAGTTTTTCCATTCCTCTGTGAAAACATAACTAAGTTACAGCTATATCGTTCTTATATATTAAATGATGGTAGATTTGAAAAGTAATTTTCAACTCAATATTCTTCAAATCTATTATTTTTTTTCCTTATTCATGAAATAATATAAGAATAATTAATAGGAAACACAGTTACATTTTAAAAACTAATTTTTTTAATTCGTCGATACATGAACACGTTGTGGGGCACTATGAAAATCCATTATTAATTGTAGGTGTGGTTGCTATCATGAAAGACTGTTGATGAATGGAGACATCTGGTTGCTGCTTCTTCCTACCACCTTCACCTCCTGAAATAATAGTAAATGCTCCGTTTCCACCCGATGGTTAAATAATGCCGATTTATCCAAATCCTGACATTTAAAATAATATTTGTGCTGTCGTACTGTCACATAGTTACATATTAAAAGAACCACCACTGACTGTAATTTTCCGAACTGATGAAGGCTAACGTATTCATGTATTTATGTTTCGACGCATTAAAAATATTTTTAATAAGCTTTTAAATGTATCTGTTTCCTGATATTTTTATTTACATTTCACACAGCTCCTTGAAAATTGGAGCTAATATACGTTTAGAAGTGTGGAATAAATGAATGAATTAGTTATTGACTTAGTCATTAGATATGTAAGACAATGAAAATTAGCTAGAAAATTAGGTGTAAGTTAAGCATTTCTTGTAATTCTACTGTTAATTCAATTGTTTACATTTTTAATTATGTTTTATGTGGATACGAGAAATGGGTAAAAATATTTCCGAAATAGCAAAAAGCGAAATTAAGAGATCTTCACTTCTAAGCAAGTCGAATATTAAAAGTGTTCTGGCAAAGGTAGGTTACTTTATGTAATAAATAAATTCTATCTTTTACAAAAAAAAAGCTGTAAGGAAATAAACATATAAATTATTTCTTTGCAAGCACGAATATTTTTCTTCAGACAGTTAAAGGGAATAATCTTATAAAACTTCTTTGTTTTATCTCTTGATATTTAATAAAATATAGTGCAACTTGGATAATTCGAAGCTGAAGGGACCAGTACAAAACTTCGAATTATCCAAAACTTCGAATTAAACAAGTTACACTTTTTAACTTTAATTTCAGGTCCACTGAATTCTTGAAAAGATTATTCTGTCAATAAGTAAATATTTATTCAGAAAGATCATGGTATGAAAGACTTAAACACTATATGTATGTAAACAAAATAAGATTTATATTACGTAAGCTACAGTACGTATTACATTCAATACAGAAAATTATAGTTTTTCAAAAAACTGTGTAATGTCTGATTGTTTTGTAGAATTCAGTCGCTCAAGATTAGCAAAATCATCAAGCATGTTTAGTGAACGGAAAACAGCTTCACTTACGTTGGTTTGCCCTTCAATGTACCGACGAAATTCGGCGCTATCCCGTACTCGTTGGCGATTTGGCATTTCTTCTTCACACCCTTTTCCATCTCGCGAATGACGGCAACCTTTTCAGCGAACGTTAAATTCTTGTACATGCGTGGTTTACTGAAAGACATGGTGACACTGACAGCAGGAAGCTCGAATGGCGTCTGAAGCGTTACGTGTCGAACGGTGGCGGGAAGGGGATTTCAGTTGTCGAATTTCTTAACGATGAAACGCCGAAAAATTGTTATAGTTCGAAATTTTTTATAAAAAACTTCGAATTAAGGAAGTTGAACTTCGAATTATCCACGATTTTTTAACATTAATTTAATAAGAAATTCAAGGGACTAAGAGAAATCTTCGAATTAACCATGATTTCGAATCAAGACGTTCGAATTATCCAAGTTGCACTGTAATAGAAATTTCTTCATTCTTTGTTCATTACCTCTTATAAAATTGTGTAGTTAAGCATCTGACAATCAACCATCTTTGCACTTGAATGAAACTGGCACTTTTTTAATTAATATCACTAAAGCAACGGAACAGCATAGATACAGTAAACAACAAACAATCAAACGAAAACCATCTTAGCTTAAATGTCATTTCTAAAAGTTATAACGATGACATTGCCATCAATGAGTAATTAACTGAAATTATTAAAAAAATAACTAATTATCTTTCAGTGTTGATATGAAAATTCAGTGTTATTGTTGCTATTGCAGTTAATGCCTTCCATCTACAGAAAAGTAACTTCATCCAGCGATCATAGAATATTCCCGAATAAATTACGATGCTGTCATTTAAGTCAACTGCAATGTCACTGAAAGATTCAATAATCCATCTCCATCCTTCGGAACAAAATGATAGCTTTACTGAGGTAGAAAGCAGTAAATGATTAACAAATTCCACTGAACTGCTGTTAACTTCTTTGTAGGGTGAGTGATGTACGGAAAAGTCGAATCTTGAATCACGAATATCTCCGATTCGAAACAATTACGCTATCGCAGGTTTAGAATGATAAATACTGAAGAGAAGATACCATTGTTTGCCACAAAGCTTTTCAAAACAACGGATACAAATGAAGTTGGCATCAAATAATTGTAATTTTGGCCTATCATCTTAAAAATATACCATAAGCTGGAAATAACTTTATGAAACTTTTTCCATACAAATAAGGAGAACTATATTCTGAACAAAACATTACACTTTACCTAATGTTTAAGCGAAACTAAGCCTTAGAATAACTCTTATAACTTCGCGATGGAATAGCGAAATAAATACAATGAACACGGTTTTCTGAATGTTTATATCTCGATAGGGCACTAAAGCTTTACCTTCGTAGCTCCCATTTGCCTTCCAATCTGCGATGAATATCGGAAATTACTAATGATTTTGAAGTAAGAACTGGAGACGAAATAAAAAAACAGTAGGAATACAACAATAAGCCTATTGTAATAAAACAGTAGATGTTTTGTTGTTTAATCCACACTCATATTTTTCATTGCTATTTTTTTTTGATAAAGCAAATGCACAAAATAACTCAAATAAAAAAAAGTATTAATTTAATTTTATATGATATTAAAATAGAATAGTTTTTCTTCCACAGTTTGATACAATGAACCAATACTATCTCTATCCTAGTTGGGTAGAAGATCAAGAAAAACTGGATCAATATTACGAAGATGTAAGTAGAGATATTATTATACACTGAAGCTCGGTTATAACGCGGTTGTTTATATCGCGAATTCGGATATAACGCGATGTGGTCTTGGACATCTATTTTGGAAAAGGTGTATAATTGTAAAATTGCAAATTTACCGTTTTTTCGCCTAAAATCAAATCAAAGGTGTAATTAATATGCTTGTTTCTTTATTATTTACAGTAATTGAGACTCTACACCCACCCTAATGTCACGAAAATGCGTCAAATACAATATATTTTTAAAAGAATACCAGAATCGCGGACTTTTTCGTTTAACCAAAATCAATATCGAGATCTATTTTTCTGCCAATGACAACCGGTGAAGAGGCCCATGTAATCGAATAGGCATATGAAGACCTAGTTTCGATCCACGTGACTCATTTGTACAAGATGCCAAGATGGCGGCGCCAAATCTATTTTGGCTAATGTAACCCATCAAAGTGTTGAAAAGGCAATGATTTTTGTATTTATAAATATAAAATTCTCTCACATAGCTCTAAATGATGTAGGTAACGCGAAATGACCATTTGAAATCGATTTGGAATCGTGTGGGCGATAATAAGGTGCAATATACGACATTTGGCGTCGCGAAATAATAAAAGTTCGGTTATATCGCAGTTATATCGCGATCTTAGAGATCTTGGATCCGAAAGATCGCATTATAACCGAGCTTCTGTGTAATTGCGAACTTGAAAATAATTTAAGACAATATAAAATAAAAGAAGCATAAAAGAGCTTGCAAGCTTATTATGAATTGATTTCCGTCGTTTACATATAACAAATCCCAAACCACAAAACTGTTAAAATGGTAATCATTTATTGTTGTAACAATATTCTTGAAAAGCATGTTATTTAAGTTCTACGAAATTATACATTGATAAAGAATGCATTTACGTTTTGGTTTTCTGTTTTGAAATCAGAATGCTCTAGTTATAAATACGATATTCTAAATTCTTAACGTGCTGGAGGTAACAATAGTCTAATAATTACGACTACTGCCGTACAATACATTTAAAAAGAGATATTTATAGGTTTCGAGAGACCCCAAAAAATGGTTCTCTTTCTCAGATAGAAATAATTACAAAGGAAAGACATATAAAAAAAATCCTTGAACACAGTGGACAGCCAATCAGTGTTTGAACGGTTCCAATCAGCAGCATGGTTGAGGTGGTCAGGTCTATATTGGCGGGATCAGTAAATTACAATGACCATCACCTCCTTTTTTGTATTCCCTCCTTCCCTTGTCATTCAAATGTACTGATCCTACAATATGAACCTGCCCACCCCAAACATCTGCTGATTGGAACCGTTCAAACACTGATTGGCTGTCCACTGTGTTCAAGGATTTTTTTTATATGTCTTTCCTTTGTAATTATTTCTATCTGAGAAAGAGAACCATTTTTTGGGGTCTCTCGAAACCTATAAATATCTCTTTTTAAATGTATTGTACGGCAGTAGTCGTAATTATTAGACTATTGTTACCTCCAGCACGTTAAGAATTTAGAATATCGTATTTATAACTAGAGCATTCTGATTTCAAAACAGAAAACCAAAACGTAAATGCATTCTTTATCAATGTATAATTTCGTAGAACTTAAATAACATGCTTTTCAAGAATATTGTTACAACAATAAATGATTACCATTTTAACAGTTTTGTGGTTTGGGATTTGTTATATGTAAACGACGGAAATCAATTCATAATAAGCTTGCAAGCTCTTTTATGCTTCTTTTATTTTATATTGTCTTAAATTATTTTCAAGTTCGCAATTACACAGAAGCTCGGTTATAATGCGATCTTTCGGATCCAAGATCTCTAAGATCGCGATATAACTGCGATATAACCGAACTTTTATTATTTCGCGACGCCAAATGTCGTATATTGCACCTTATTATCGCCCACACGATTCCAAATCGATTTCAAATGGTCATTTCGCGTTACCTACATCATTTAGAGCTATGTGAGAGAATTTTATATTTATAAATACAAAAATCATTGCCTTTTCAACACTTTGATGGGTTACATTAGCCAAAATAGATTTGGCGCCGCCATCTTGGCATCTTGTACAAATGAGTCACGTGGATCGAAACTAGGTCTTCATATGCCTATTCGATTACATGGGCCTCTTCACCGGTTGTCATTGGCAGAAAAATAGATCTCGATATTGATTTTGGTTAAACGAAAAAGTCCGCGATTCTGGTATTCTTTTAAAAATATATTGTATTTGACGCATTTTCGTGACATTAGGGTGGGTGTAGAGTCTCAATTACTGTAAATAATAAAGAAACAAGCATATTAATTACACCTTTGATTTGATTTTAGGCGAAAAAACGGTAAATTTGCAATTTTACAATTATACACCTTTTCCAAAATAGATGTCCAAGACCACATCGCGTTATATCCGAATTCGCGATATAAACAACCGCGTTATAACCGAGCTTCAGTGTATAATAATATCTCTACTTACATCTTCGTAATATTGATCCAGTTTTTCTTGATCTTCTACCCAACTAGGATAGAGATAGTATTGGTTCATTGTATCAAACTGTGGAAGAAAAACTATTCTATTTTAATATCATATAAAATTAAATTAATACTTTTTTTTATTTGAGTTATTTTGTGCATTTGCTTTATCAAAAAAAAATAGCAATGAAAAATATGAGTGTGGATTAAACAACAAAACATCTACTGTTTTATTACAATAGGCTTATTGTTGTATTCCTACTGTTTTTTTATTTCGTCTCCAGTTCTTACTTCAAAATCATTAGTAATTTCCGATATTCATCGCAGATTGGAAGGCAAATGGGAGCTACGAAGGTAAAGCTTTAGTGCCCTATCGAGATATAAACATTCAGAAAACCGTGTTCATTGTATTTATTTCGCTATTCCATCGCGAAGTTATAAGAGTTATTCTAAGGCTTAGTTTCGCTTAAACATTAGGTAAAGTGTAATGTTTTGTTCAGAATATAGTTCTCCTTATTTGTATGGAAAAAGTTTCATAAAGTTATTTCCAGCTTATGGTATATTTTTAAGATGATAGGCCAAAATTACAATTATTTGATGCCAACTTCATTTGTATCCGTTGTTTTGAAAAGCTTTGTGGCAAACAATGGTATCTTCTCTTCAGTATTTATCATTCTAAACCTGCGATAGCGTAATTGTTTCGAATCGGAGATATTCGTGATTCAAGATTCGACTTTTCCGTACATCACTCACCCTACAAAGAAGTTAACAGCAGTTCAGTGGAATTTGTTAATCATTTACTGCTTTCTACCTCAGTAAAGCTATCATTTTGTTCCGAAGGATGGAGATGGATTATTGAATCTTTCAGTGACATTGCAGTTGACTTAAATGACAGCATCGTAATTTATTCGGGAATATTCTATGATCGCTGGATGAAGTTACTTTTCTGTAGATGGAAGGCATTAACTGCAATAGCAACAATAACACTGAATTTTCATATCAACACTGAAAGATAATTAGTTATTTTTTTAATAATTTCAGTTAATTACTCATTGATGGCAATGTCATCGTTATAACTTTTAGAAATGACATTTAAGCTAAGATGGTTTTCGTTTGATTGTTTGTTGTTTACTGTATCTATGCTGTTCCGTTGCTTTAGTGATATTAATTAAAAAAGTGCCAGTTTCATTCAAGTGCAAAGATGGTTGATTGTCAGATGCTTAACTACACAATTTTATAAGAGGTAATGAACAAAGAATGAAGAAATTTCTATTACAGTGCAACTTGGATAATTCGAACGTCTTGATTCGAAATCATGGTTAATTCGAAGATTTCTCTTAGTCCCTTGAATTTCTTATTAAATTAATGTTAAAAAATCGTGGATAATTCGAAGTTCAACTTCCTTAATTCGAAGTTTTTTATAAAAAATTTCGAACTATAACAATTTTTCGGCGTTTCATCGTTAAGAAATTCGACAACTGAAATCCCCTTCCCGCCACCGTTCGACACGTAACGCTTCAGACGCCATTCGAGCTTCCTGCTGTCAGTGTCACCATGTCTTTCAGTAAACCACGCATGTACAAGAATTTAACGTTCGCTGAAAAGGTTGCCGTCATTCGCGAGATGGAAAAGGGTGTGAAGAAGAAATGCCAAATCGCCAACGAGTACGGGATAGCGCCGAATTTCGTCGGTACATTGAAGGGCAAACCAACGTAAGTGAAGCTGTTTTCCGTTCACTAAACATGCTTGATGATTTTGCTAATCTTGAGCGACTGAATTCTACAAAACAATCAGACATTACACAGTTTTTTGAAAAACTATAATTTTCTGTATTGAATGTAATACGTACTGTAGCTTACGTAATATAAATCTTATTTTGTTTACATACATATAGTGTTTAAGTCTTTCATACCATGATCTTTCTGAATAAATATTTACTTATTGACAGAATAATCTTTTCAAGAATTCAGTGGACCTGAAATTAAAGTTAAAAAGTGTAACTTGTTTAATTCGAAGTTTTGGATAATTCGAAGTTTTGTACTGGTCCCTTCAGCTTCGAATTATCCAAGTTGCACTATATTTTATTAAATATCAAGAGATAAAACAAAGAAGTTTTATAAGATTATTCCCTTTAACTGTCTGAAGAAAAATATTCGTGCTTGCAAAGAAATAATTTATATGTTTATTTCCTTACAGCTTTTTTTTTGTAAAAGATAGAATTTATTTATTACATAAAGTAACCTACCTTTGCCAGAACACTTTTAATATTCGACTTGCTTAGAAGTGAAGATCTCTTAATTTCG
>JAFIDM010034261.1:0-12170 GCA_023159025.1 Thereuonema tuberculata | reverse complement strand
TGGAAACTATTTCCATTGTTACTATTGTTTGCAAAGTGCCGGCAAAATATATTGGCCAATTGCTTTACATTGTTGTCAGTTTGCAGACTAATTTGTAGTTTAATAATTTCTTTATTATTTTTTTGTTTTGTTTTTCTGCCTAGGGTTTTATTGATTTCTTCCCAATGTTGTTTAAGTAGAGTGCATTCTTTTTTAAATTTGTTTTTATAGTAATCATGTTTTGCTTTTTTTATTTTTATATTTAAGATGTTTCTTACAGTTTTATATTCTTTGTAGTAATTTCCATTTGTTGGCTTGCTTTTGTGTTTTTTGAATAACTTATCTCTTAGTCTAATTTCATTAATTAACTCTTTGGTTATCCAATCTTTTTGTTCTCTGTTTCTGTTGTTTGAAGATAGATCTTGCATTACGTTATTTTTTTTATATCTTGCCTTGTTTATATTTAGAATAATATCATCATAGATTGTATTTGGGTTTTTCGTTTTATTCTCAGTTATTTTCCAAGAGATTTTGAAGATTTGAGTTTAATTTGCTATTATTTATTCTTTCTAATTTGGTGCTTTTTAAATTTGCAATTACATTTTCTTGATTATGTAATGTATTTATCCAATCTTCGATTTCTAGAGCAGTTATATAGTGATCAGCTATTATATCCTTACAAATTATTCCGTTTGTTTTCACATTATTTTTATTTTTAAAAATATGATCAATTTGAGTGGCTGTTTTGTAAGTGGAAGTTTGTTGCTTCCTAGTAATGCCGAAAAGACAATTTTGAAAACCTGAAGACATTAACGTTTCTAAGTATAATATACTGTATTTTTTATTTTTTATTTTGTTTATGTCTATATTGATGTCACCAATTATGATACTTAAATTGTTTTGGATTATATCTGAATTTTTTTCGATCACTCTGCTTAATTCTGAGATGAACTAAACTTTACTTGTTGAGGGTGGTCTGTAAGCAGCAATGATGTTAAGTTTTTTATTATTTCTTAGGTCAGTGAATGTTACAAATATGTTTTCGAAAGTTATCGTGCTTAAAATCCTTTCCTCAATTCTCAAGATTTTTTGTTTATAGAACACAATGATTCCCCCTCCTTTTTGGTTGTTTCTTAGTTTTGACATTTTTTCAAAATTATTTAATTTATAAAGATTGAGTTCCGAATTATTTATATTTACCTCTGTAAGAATTACAGTATCCATATAATCAAGGATGCATTTAAATTTACAAACAAATATATTCCAATTTTTCCTTATTGATCTGATGTTTAGGTGGATTAAATATAGGTTTTGATGGTTAATATTTAATTTTTTTTTTGCCATTGGTTAGTTTAATCAAAATGTGTAGTTTTGGGATACAGAATATATTTTTCTAATAATTTACAACCGTCTTCGTTTTTAGTGGCCATCATTGATACGAATGAATTTGTTTTGTTTAAATTATTTAATTTTATTTAGATCATCTTCAGTAAGGATTCTGAGGATTCCAGAGTCGTCAGTTTTTCTGACAAGAATTTTTCCCTCTTTGGACCAAATGAATTTATAATTGAGTTCTTTTGCTTTCACTTTTGCTTTCCACAGCAGTTTCTTTTTTTCGCTCGTGAGGTTTTCGTTGATGTAGATCAGATTGGAATCATTGTTATCGAAGAGATCACTGTTTCTTATCTTCATTTGTTTTTTCTTTTCCATCCATTTTCTCCTAGACTGCAAGTCTTGGAATCTTACAATGATGGGCTGTGGTTTATTTGTATTTTTTGATGGCATTCGATGAACCGTTTCTATTTTGCTGGAGTCTTCTTCAATTTTAAGATGCTTTTCCAATTTCTTTACTACTTCATGTAAGTTTTCTTCTTTAAACTCTTTGATACCATGAATTTCAAGGTTCTGGTTTCTTGAAAATTGTTCAATGGTTTCCAATCTGTTTTGTAGTTCATAGATTTTGTTGTCTTTATCAGCATTTTGTTGCTGTAATTTTGTGATTGCTGCTTTATTCGCATTGTTTTGCTCTTCTAATTTTTTTGTTTTTTCCTTGATTTCATCGTAAGCATTAGAGAGAAATTCAATGGATGATTTCATCTCTCTCCAATCACTCACAATTTCCTCAAGAATGTCTAATTTTTTTAGTCTTAGTTCAATATTGGTCAGAAAGTCATCTTTTGTATCGGCTCTGTTGTCTTGCGAGTTGATCCCCTTTTTTAAGTGTTTCCTGCAATTTGGACAGTTCCATTCACTTTTTTTTTCTTCGCTCATCCTCCTGTATATTGTTTCTTTAACTGATGTACAATTAAAGTGTAAATCATTTTTACAGTTATGGCAGAAGATTTCCTGCTCGGCCATTGCCTCCTGGCAAATATTGCAAAACATCTTCGGAGGGGATGTATTCAAGCAGAGGGTGCTTCAGGGGCTTTGTCTGGGGTTGCTTTTAGTGTTCACGAAAATGGGGTCAGTCCAAAACAAAGGTTACTCCTGTGAGCTTATCCTTTAATTTAGAACGAAGTTTAAATTAGAGCCCTATGTCGCCGTGCTCTTTTTGATTTGTGGATGGCAAAGCAAATTCAAGTAAGGTCCTGCTTAGTGTTCAGTTTGCTCACTTTAGTTGTATTGACAATCAATCGATTACTGCAGTGGATGAACTTTCGTGACATGCGTTCATTCTTTACTAACACGAACACAGGTGTCAGCCATATTGTTTCTTCAGTTTTGGCTGAGACTAATATGTTTTTAAATACCTTATAATTTCTGCTGTTGGCCTTTCCTCTTCTTCGGAATCGTTTGCCTATAAGTTCACTTACGTTTTGCTCTACTATTCAATCCCAACTTATTGTTTAAAATGATATAATTTTTAATTACTTAGGGAGCTCACCAGACGAATGTCGAGTCCGGTCGCCACCTAGCGGCAAAAAAAAATAAAAATAATAATAATAATAATAATAATTGGCAATATGTGCTTTGGTCCTTGACCCGCCATATTGTCTTAGCTGGGGAAACCCATGGTTTTAAACTTTTTCGAGATAATAATAATAATAATAATAACAATCCCCCATGAACCCTACCTCCTCGCGGTGGGGGCGGGAACTACACTAGCTTGAGGGTAGGCTAAAGGGTCCAACCATCCATGATGAGAACTCGTTCTAATACAGATCATGCTGCATCGGGTGTGGCGCAGGATAAAGTCACCCAGGTTCGGGGGTTAGGCAGAGGCCTCCGTTCAAAAAATATACTACAGTCTCCCGCAGGTGGTGGTGGAGAAAGTGCACCCCATCCTGTAGTATGGCTACCACAATGCCCGGGCAACACAATCCAGCCCGAACAATCGGAAGTGTTTCGTCTGTGTCATCGCAGGCGACCACCAAGACTGGGAAATCACGCCAGCGCATCCAATGGTCATCGCAGATGAACCAGGGTCTTATGCGCGACTGCTATACCATTACACAGTTAGGAACTCAACTCACAGGATACAGACAGGCACTACACCACGCATTCACCACACGTTATCCATCGTTAGGGCTTAGCGAACAGCGGGTAGCGGATTAGCGACGTTCCATACTAGTAAACAATCTTATTCTGCCATGCATACTTGCACAAATTAGGGAAGAAGTCGCTGAATTCAACCACAGGGCACCACACCTCACCCCACCAGAAGACACCATTATAAAAAACACAGAAACAATCTCTACCCCTCAACACACATGCCTCAATAATACAACTAATGATATATTATATGCAGCACATAATCATTTTTATACTACACTGGCACAATACACAGGTACAGACCCGACACTCAGGCCTCCACTCCCCAAAGTACACACATCAAAACAACTCTCCACAGTCATATACAATCTCAACACACACTATCCCACAACACCTTGACAATATCTAAACATTAGAAGATATAAACACAACACTATTGCGCAGCACAGGGAACCATTCGGGCACTTGGATACAAACAACACCACATATCTCCCACTGCACGGTCACAAGAATACATCCCCTCTTGGATATGTCTCCTTGAGGGCCGAATCAGCGAACTTAGAGGAGACATATCCAGGCTCACACAATACTGTGCAAGAAAACAAAATAAAGAAACTTATGTCCAAGGTTAGAAAGATATTCAAGTACAGAAATATTCGCCCTTCACATTCAAACCATCATAGCCAGGTTCAGGAACATCTCGACACACCAAAACAAAAACTCAGTGCACTTGCAAAAAGATTACAAAGATAAAAACAGTGCACTCTACGCAAACAACAGAACAACACTTTCCAATATAATGAGAAAAAATTCTACAGATCGCTTACATCTTCCTCTACTACAACTAACACAAACACTCCCACCGGCGAGGTATTACATGATTACTGGTCGTCTCTGTGGTCTAATCCTATCCCCCACAATGATAAAGCACCATGGATCACAAAGGAACAACACTGATCACTGATCACTGATCCCTTCGTGTCCTTCCATGAGATTACTCTCGCAGACATACAGACAGCACTAAAACATGCACACAACTGGAAGGCTCCTGGTGCAGACGGCATCCAGAACTTCTGGATGAAGAGGTTCACGTCCCTGCATGGGAAGCTAGCGCTTACACTCACTGACATAATCCAACACCCAGAATGCCTCGTTTCCTCACACAGGGTGTCACATACCTACAGAGCAAGAACACTGAAACTACCCTGCACACCCTGCAAGTGTGTGCAAACTACCGTCCAATCACTGGCCTTTCCACACTTTACAAACTCCTCACCTGCTGCTTCACAGACAAGATCTACACGCACATCGAGACACATAACATTCTTTCCGAACAGCAGAAAGGCTGTCACAGGAATTTCCAGGGTTGTAAGGAGCAACTCCTTATTGACTCTGTAATCCTGCGCAAGGCGCGCGCGAAGAATAGGAACTTACATATTGCGTACATCGATAAGGCATTTGATTCTGTCTCTCATTCCTGGCTCCTACACACTATTCATATCTCAAAATATTCATATTTCATAAAATACACCACAAGATCACGGCATTCGTAGATGCCACGAAGAGTTGGAACACAACATTAAATCTACTCACCTCCAACACCTCCATCACTACAGATCCCATTCCCATAAGGAGAGATATTTTCCAGGGAGACTCCTTGAGTCCTCTCTGGTTCTGCCTCGCTTTGAATCAACTGAGCCACATACTAGATAGCACAAAACAGGGCTATCTGACACCATACAAAAACACACACTTACTCTACATGGATTGTATTAAACTCTACGCCACAAACAACGCACAACTTACTAATATACTACAAGCAACCACACAGTTCACCAAAGACATTGGGATGGAATTTTGAATCGATAAATGCCGCAAGCTATATATAACACGCGGGAAGACTACGAATTTGGTAGGTTTTGAACTGTATCATGGGTTGGCCATCCAATCCATGGAAGAGGGAGAGACCTACAAGTATCTGGTCTTCCAGAAAGGGCGCATCATTGACAACACAAACTTAAAAAAATGCATTCAAGAACACATACCGTGTACGCATTCAAAACATCCTCAAAACACAACTCAACGCCAGAAATAAAATTAAAACCATCAACACATTTGCCGTCCCCACACTAGCATATTCGTTCGGCATAATTCCAAGGACAAACACCGAACTTGAAGCACTACAACGTGCAACACGCACTACATTCACGAAACACAATATGCACCACCCCAAATCCGCTACGGAAAGGATGACTCTTCCCCGCAAGAAGGGACGTCGAGGACTTGTCAACCTCATCACCCTACATGCAAAACTAGTACACAGGCTTAGGGAACACTTCCACCAAAGAGCACCACACTCCTCACTCCACTCAGCCATTGTCAAGGCCGACACACACCTCACACCCCTGGGCCTCGAAAACCCTTCTCCAACACTCACCATCCCTAACACCCACACTCAGCAGCTGCGTGAATGATGGGCTCGTAAGGAACTCCATGGCAGACATCACCACGAACTCAGCCAGTCTCATGTCGACATGGAAGCGTCGAACAGATGGCTGACAAGTGGCGAACTGTTTGGGGGGACCGAAGGGTTCATGATTGTGATACAGGACCAAGTCATCCCCACACGCAACTACTAGAAACACATTCTACACAATGCAAACACACATGACGACAGATTCATGAAGTGCCAGACTACGCATGAGACGATCGACCACATAATATCAGGCTATCCTCTTCTCTCCCAAACAGAGTACCACCACCGACACAATCAGGTTGCGTCGATTGTTCATCAACAGCTAGCACACAAACACTCACTTATTTAGAATACGGTCCCGTACTACAAGTACATACCACAAAGCGTATTAGAGTCATCCTCACATAAGCTGTACTGGGATCGTACCATTCACACAGACAAAACCATACATCACAGCAGACCTGACATCATACTTGTTGATAAGACCTGTCTCATTCATATTGCAGTGCCTATCAGCAAGAACATGCAGAAAACTCACGCAGACAAGATCAGTAAATGCACTGATCTAGCACACGAGGCCCAGAAGCAGTGGAGGCAGGACCGAGTACCTGTTGTACCCATCGTCTTGTCCGCCACTGGTCTAGTACCTCACACATTGCACTACAGTCTCAGCACACTAGGACTTCACAAAAACATTTATGCACAACTGCAGAAAGCTGTGGTACTCACATAACTTGCATAGTTAGGAAGTTTATGGACACAACCACACATCCCTAATCATTCTTGCGCACGTCTTTACACTTGGCAATATGTGCTTTGGTCCTTGATCCGCCATATTGTTTTTGCTGGGGAAACCCAAGTTTTGAAACAAAGAAACATAATAATAATAATAATTCTAAAAAAATCTATATTATATTTCATAGAAAAAAATAAAGAAATAGAAATTAAGTAAATAAATAAATAGATAAATAAATAAATAAATAAATAAATAAATAAAGATAATCGTAAATAAGAATAATAAAAATGAAATGAGAAACACTTGTTCCCTATATGGGGCATAACGGAAGATCCTTATTTCTCCAGACCAATGCCTTAGTGCACTGAACCACAACAAGTCTTCATTTGAAAACCAGAAGGAAGTTAATAAGCTAATACTGGAAAATCGATGAAAACTACGTCAAATATCTTGAAAATGCTTGTTAGTTGGCCACTCAATTCAGATATATATATTTTAAGTACTCCCTCAGCACTACATCTAACAAAAGGGCATTGATTTTCGTGATGTGCAACCTATCGATGTGCTCTCCTTCCAAGTGTATTTAAGATATTTAGCTACGTTTGAGCTATTATCTAATAAATTTTAATAATTGTAACTTTATTATGATTCTTCTTCTCTAAATTATAGTGAGAAGGCTAACATATTAGTTCTAAAGAATTTTATTTTCAATTTTTCAATTTTTTAAAAGATTTGTCTGGAAATTCAATAGCTATCTGGGAATTTCGGTTTTCTATATAAACGATACTGTTATTTATTTGCCAAATAAATCTATGGTACCATTGTAAAACAGAATAGTTTGTGTTTGATTGTGTGTTTGAACGCGCTAATCTCAGGAACTACCTATCCGATTTGAAAAATTCTTTTTGCATTAGAGAGCCCGTTTATTGAAAAAGGTTATCCGCTAAATAAAATCACGCTACGACCAATAGGAGCGGAGCAGTAAACATAAACGTCAGCCAATCTGGCAATCTGTGATTCAAAAAAGAGATCGAGTACATTATTAATGGTTGGAAGGGGAAGGAAACATGAGTCAAAAAACAATATAAAATAATTTACACTTTTATATATAACAACAAGGACACGATATGATATAATGAAATTAATATAATAAAATAGTCATTAAAAATATAGATAATAAATTTAATTGAGGAATTAAAAAAAATATTTAAATAAAGATTTAAATTCACAAATAATAATTGAAAAAAACCAGGCTGAAAATCATTATGATTTACATAATATTGAGTACATTGAAAGGGGTTCAAAAATGGAATTAAAGAAACTATTTCAATATAGCAAAAACAAAACAAATTAAAAACAAATGACAATTTTGTAACTCATTCTATAGAGTGGCGCAAAAGTGATCACCCTATCGGATGTTGCTGGAATTACTGCAAATGGCGACAAATGACAATTCTGCTGTGACATTTGTGAAGTAAACAGATACAAAATACACGTCAACACGACATGGATCGCCCAAGAACGCGGAATAATTGCGCCGATGTTTTTGCAAAATAATTTGTCGGTGGAGTTAGCGGAACGTGAATTTCCGCGCAGATTTCCCGGTCGTCCGACACCAACTGGGCAAACACTACGGCGTTTAGCCGCTCGCCTTGAAGCATATGGGACAACACGCGATGCTGCCAGTGGTGGCCGGCCCCGGAGCAGTCGTTCTGCGGGGAATATCGCGGCTGTGGCTGCAGATGTCACAGAGGTGCCCGGAGTATCGACCAGACGACAAGCCATGCAATTGGGCATCAATCGCCGGTCATTACAGAGGATTTTGGTGAAAGACTTGACGATGTTCGATACAAAGTGCTGTTACCTGTTGACTGCGAAATGCGTGTAACCTACATTCAAGCCATCCTGAATCTCGACCACGAGGAAGACAACTGTTCATCGAAAATCATCATCGACGAGGCCCATTTCCATCTCTGTGGATATGTTAATAAGCAAAATTATCGCTTCTGGGGCACCAAAAATCCGCGTACAACCCAAGAAGAACCATTACACTCGCTCAAAGTTACTGCATGGTATGGTTTTCACGCTGGAGGCGTCATCGGGCCTTATTTTTTCGAAAATGCTGCAGCTACTGTGAGCGGCGAGCGCTACAGAGCCATGTTCAACGACTTTCTACTTCCTCGATTGGATGACTGGAGAACATGTGGTTCCAACAGGATGTAGCAACGGCGCACACTGCACGAACCACCACCAATATTCTGAAGGCTGCCTATCCGGGTCGCCTCATCTCTCATTTTGGCGATTTGCCCTGGCCTGCTAGATCGCCCGATTTAACAGTTTCAGACTTCTTTTGGTGGGATTTTTTGGAAGTCACGTAACTATGTCAACAGGCCTCAGACTCTTGAAGTCCTCAATGCGAATAACCGTCAAAAATGCGAGCAAGTATCGCCGGAAGTTCTTGCAAGAGTGATGGAAAATTCCATAATGCGGGCCCATGTGGTCATCAATTCTAAGGGCGGACACTTGGCCGATATCATTTTCCCGACTTAATGTAAACAAATTCTAGACATCAAATAAACAAAATCCAACAGCTGAACCAAAGTTTGTCATTCATACAACATATTACAGCCAAAGCACATCAGGTGACAACTTTTGCTCCACCCTATATATTGTTTTTTGATTCATGCTTCCTTCCCCTTTCCCCTATCAATAATGGATGTATTTATCCCCTTTTTTCAATCTAAGATTGTTTATTCATATGCGATCCGTCTTCTTATTTGTAATTTGAAAATGGAAATTGCAACTATAATTGCCGTTATAATCTATACTAATATTATAAATCTATCGATGAGAAACAAACATTATCGAGTAGGGTCGAACTGTGAATGCCCAGGCCAGCGAGGTACCATACTATAAGGCTCAGTCATGTGGTCGGCTCCATACGCAACAGTGGTGCTTCAGCAAACTAATTTTTGTGGATGTGTTTGGTTAATTTATTTGAATAATTCTTTGTTTTAACTATATAATATGTACTCACTGTAATAGGTAAGCCTACGTTTGACTTAATATATATATATATATAGCCGGACAGCGATCTGAAATTTAAAAAAACCCAATACAAAATTCAGAACACTGTTTCTGTAAGAATAACGGCCAATCTTATTCTTACGTCATCAGCGGCATCTAGTGAGTAATTTTGAAACTAAAATTTTGTTTTACAAAATCAGTCATCAGATCAAACTCAAAACTTCCTAAAATAAAGGATTTAATTTTGAATTGTCGTAAGATAACTTAAATGAATGTAAATCAACAAATCCTATCTTAAAGAATTAAAATGATTAAATAAAATTATGAATATTTTAACTTTATATTTTTATAAATTTGAAATTTAAATTTTTTCTGAAATTGAAAAATATATGTTTTTAAAATTTGAATTGGAAAATTATTATTTATAAAATCATTAATAAGATATTTTAAATTACGTAAAAAAATCTTCAAATTTAGAATTAATATCAAGATATCTTTTGAATTCTTGTATAAAAATATTTTTAAACAAATTTAAGCTCACATTACTGGTAAATTTATGAAATCTATCACAGTAAAACCTCGTTAAGTCGTCACTCAAGGGACTGAACATTTTTGATGACTTAAGCGGAGTGGGCATTTTTGAAAAAAAAAAAAAACCACTGAAATACAATATTTTTATGAATTGCTATAGGATTCGGTAAGAAAAACAAGATTTTCACAAATCAATACATGCAAATGAATGAGTGGAAAATAAAAAAAAAAACAGATTTTATACTTACCACATTTTATTTTCTTTTACTGGCATTAAAATAATCCAACAGTGTTGATTGATGAAGGTGCTGATTACTGGTAACAATTCGAAACACTTTGTAATGAAATGGAACTCCAACTTTTGTGCACATAGTTAATCGTATCTAAAACCGAAACTTCTAGCTTTTCGTTCCTATCCAAGGCTTTTATCAAGTCCATTACAAGCATTTTTTTGTACTTTCATTTAAAGTCAAGAATTATCCCTTGATCTAAAGGCTAAAGAAGTGCAGATACATTTGGAGGAAGAAAAACAATTTCGATCGCTTTTAAATTTTCGGGACTTACTGGCTATGAAATAAAATCACACTCAGTAGCGGTCAAGAAAAACGTCTACTCTTGACCAGAGTCGCAGCGAGAAGTGAGTAATTTCCCAAGTGAATTTCCCACGTGAAAATTCCCCGTAAAGGCTAGGCTTTCTTAGAGTGAAAGGGCGGGGCTGAAAAGATGCAGGCAAATTGAGAATAAAATTGAGAATAAAGATGCTTTTTCGCCATATTTGAGGCTGACGAGTTATCCGGAGTAGAATTAAATTTGGTGACGAGTAAAAGAGGGTTATTTTACATAATTGCCTATGAGACCTTGTCGGGACCAAAAGAAAACGACGACTTAAGCGGAGTGACGACTTATCCAGGTGACGACTTAACAAGGTTTTACTGTAATTTTAAATGCAAATAAAAATGTTTTATTAAATAGTTTAATATACGGAATTTGTGGATGATAATATATTTTTAAACCTAAAAAATCAACTAAATCAGAATTATTATTAGTTTGTTGCAAGTTAATAATATTTTTGGAAATTTTGCCTTCTATATAATCAATTGTAAAATTAGTATTAAAAAAAAAACAAATCATCTATATATCTATAAATTTTAAAATGGAAAGGGGTATTGATACAAAATTGATATTCGTTAGCCAATAAAAATAAATTAGCAAGATTGCTACTATAATTTACACCCATTCCAATACCTTTAATCTGGGAATATATTTCATCATCAAATTCAATATAATTATTATATAAATTAAATTTAAGAAAATTAAAAAAATTATTAATGGAAATATTAAATAAATTGTTTATATTAGATTCTGAAATTAAAATTTTTATTTGTCATAATAAAGAATCTAAAGGTATATTTGTAAATAAGTTTTCAAAGTTTGCAAATTTATTTTTATTGGCCTTCGAATATCAATTTTGTATTAATATCCCTTTAAATTTTAAAATTTATAGATATATAGATTATATGATTATTTTTAATATTGATTTTACAATTGATTATATAGAAGACAAAATTTATAAAAATATTATTAACTTGCAACAAACTAATAATAATTCTGATTTTGTTGATTTTTTAGATTTAAGAATATATTATCATCCAAAATTTCATATATTAAACTATTAATTAAAACATTTTTATTTCCATTTAAAATTAATAGATTTCATTACTGATAAATTACTGATATATTTATTTAAAAATATTTTTTTACAAGAACTCAAAAGATATCATGTTATTAACTCTAAATTTGAAGATTTTTCACATAATTTAAATTATCTTATAAATGAATTTATAAATAATAATTTTACAATTCAAAGTCTTAAAAACATATATTTTACAATTTCAGAAAAAATTTAAATTTCAAATTTATAAAAAATAT
>JAFIDM010034260.1:0-12171 GCA_023159025.1 Thereuonema tuberculata | reverse complement strand
AATTGACAGGATATTCATTAGCTTCTAATTTCTTACTTAGTTTGTTAATCTTATCATTCAATAATTAAGTGTGTTCTGTATTTTTAGTTATTCTTAAAGATTATTAAAAATTATAGCTTTTTTGTGTGGGTATGTTGTGGTTTGAGTTTAAATTTAGAATATGATCACTTTGATATTTTTTCTGATAGTGTTCATATGTGATCATAATCTCATTATTGACAATTAGTATTTCTATGAAATAAATCATAGGAAATTGCCTTTCTATCATCATCTCTTAATTTCATCATGTAGTTTAAAAAAAATGTTCTTTTTATAAATTCTCGTGTGTGCGTTCAGTTTTTTATTAGACACATTATTCTCTTGGACCGAGAATTCCCAAATAACTGTACTTTGTTTATAATTGGCCGCTTGATCAGACCCGATGGATTACCGAAACCACATGTGCTGATATTTACGTTTCCAGTTCCTGATTCCCCCTGTGAAGGTGCTGCTGTATCATTATAATATTCCTACACAAGGCACTTCTTATCAATGAGCGTAATTATCCTTGTAATAATCCACTTGAAAATGATTGTACTCAGCAATGGAAACTATAGTTGTGTATTAATAATTTTCTAATTAAAATAATGTATCAAATTTTAACCATGTGTAACGGCTGTAAGTTGTGGACTTAAAATGTTCAGTGCATGTAAATGACTTCCGATAAAGTTTTGCTTATAAAAGTTTGTTTAGGAAATTATGTATATTATAGGGTCGGTTTATAAGCATTTATGGCTTTTGAACATAAAAGACAACCCAGTCTGTAGGAGATGTGATTCAGAAGATGAGACTTCCTCACACATCTTATGTAACTGTGAATATTACACAGCGCTAAGACACAAAATCCTAGTATCTTTTTTTCTTAGAACCAAAGGATTTGATTAAGGTCCCTATAAACAAACTACTGGCATTTGCCATAGCTACTGGTCTTTTTGGGGATTAAGGTTGGGGAAAGTACAATAGACCTTAGATCGCGGTGCTAGGTATATTTACCACCCATCTTTTACATTACATTACATAGGGTCGGTTTGCTTTTGGCACTGTCCAATCACAATCCGAGTTGAAAATCACTGATGTCGGAACATCATAATATCGCTCAGTACTAGATTCAAACAAAATATTTTATATTCATTTGATGATTTTCTTACTTTATCGACAATTTTGAACTTTTCACTGGTGAATATATTGAATGAATCAAAACTGATCAATTAAAAAATGTATGTCAGGAACATGTGTATGCATTGCTATCGCACAGATTTTCGCTGAGACGACTTCAGAGAACCATTAAGAACACAAGTGATCTCCGGAATTGTTTGTTCGTCTTACACAATTTGAAGGCAATTAATTTTTTCTTTGATTTCCTCAGTTATGTATTAATAATCAATTGCAATTTCTTTGTTATAAAAGTAATTTCGAAATTAGTATTATCTTTTAATATGCGACTTATCAGTAATATTATAAAACTCACATTTCAGTGTGAATGAAATGAGAAACAAAAACAAAACAGAAAACGAAATTCCAGTAAGAAATAAATTGACTTAAAATTCCTATGGTTTTAGACAATATTTCTCAACTTATTGTTAACAATGTTTAAGTGTAAATTTAAAAAATATTTAAAGAAGTTATCCACATTTTCTTTTTATCAAAATAGCTATTTCTTTTGTTTCGTTTTAAAAATGTATTGAAATGTTGGCATTAGAAGTTTCAAACACTTGATTATGGAAATACAAATATTCAAGTAATATTGCTTCTGAATTAATAGAAAAAAAATATCAAGACAAGCATCAAACAAGTGGAGAAGTGCATCTAATCATATGGGTCAGGTAAAATTTGTCCTAAGCGAGTCGCTGCCGCCCATTCGACTCGCCACGAAATACAGTAGAACCCCTGTAATCCGTCACCTTTGGGACGGGGGGTATGGTCGGAACGCAAAAAAAGATCGGATTATCAGAAAATACTGAAAAAAAAAACAGATTTACAATAAAATACACGGATTTAAAATATGTGTTGTCAAGCAGTTCAAGTTTAGGCATTTTCAATGTTTTGCGATTCTTAAGAGCGTTTTCACCATCTACCGTCACTGTATATGCAAGTAAACAACACAATGGCGCAACGGGTGGTGAGTCACCGACGAGTCGGGGACAAGTTCGGCCGGCTCGAGCACGGTCGGATCAACCGGAGTGGCGGACCAGCCGAGGGCGAACGAGAGGGGTTCTACTGTATTATAATTCTATAAATTCGAGAAAGGAGTTATTTATCTTCTTCGAGTAAGGAGTTGTTATCACAAATACAGCTGATAAGGTTATACTTATTACACTTTATTTGATTATTTACAAACAAAAAAATATTATTTTTTTTTTTCAAAATAACAAAAACTATAGAAGAAAAATTTTTATTTGCGAGAATATTTGCTGAAGCTTTGATAAGAACTTAGGTATTTAACAGTAATCCGTTTTACCTGTCTTAAATTCATAGAAATTGTTTTTGTCGATCATTTCTATCACTACTTATAGAATGCAAAGATAAATCTTTAGTTCAGTTATTCCTAGTTTTTGGAGTGGTTACGTTCTGTTAGAAATGGAAGGTCAACTATTGTCTCAGAGTGGAATAGAAAAGTATTTTTGTGACGGTTTACATCATGTCTGCAATAAAAATTTTAGTAGTGTGAAAGTATGGTCTTGTGGAGAAAGATGTCGTTGTAAAACGAGGATCCACACAATTGACAGACAGGTTGTCAAGACAATCAACAAGTATTCTCATGATTGTTCCGCTGCAAAAGTAGAGGCTGATCAGGTGATTACAAAAATTAAAAGGACCACTGAAGAAACTGTAGAAGCTACAGTTCATTTGTGATCGAGTGTAGCGTTGAATTAACCAAAGCCGGACAAAGAATCCTTTCAACTTATGGAATCCAATGGTAAATTCGTTTACAACTTGAACTGTCGCTTCTAAAGTTTCTTCAGCGCATCTTTTAATTTTTATGATCATCTTCCGCAGAATTTAATAAATTATCTTTTTCCTTCACATAAATGAGTTGAAATTGGTTCTGTTCAATCATGGTATAAAAATAAGATGCATATCAGAGCTTCGAATTTTTTGTAGATTCCAAACAAAATTAAAAATATATCAAGAAGTAAAATTGTAAAATTTCTTTTCTTTTTTTTAATTAGTTGAAGAATAACAATTCTTCTATTTTGATAAAATGAAAGTTGAGAAATTGAACACCACATTTCAGATTGGAGAAAAATTGCTGAATCTTCGGTATATTGCTATAGTGTAGGTAAGGGAAAGTTAGCCTGATAATACAGAAACTAACATAAAAATTTTGATAATTCGAAACACAAATATTTCGAGAAATAGTAGATAGATGAACTTATGGTACTGATGAAAATTAATGCCAAGTTAAATAAATGATTGTTTTCAATATTTCGTTAATTCTCAAAATAAGTTTGGTTTGCAATGACAACAATAGAATAACGTAATATTTTGAAGTTTCAAAAGTTAGTAGTGAATCTCAAGAATCATCCCAGTTGAGGTAATATGTTGTTTCCATTTTCATTCTATTTCAATCTCATAAACAAATGAAATAAAAGCTGCTGTTTTTAAATTAACAGGTGGATCAACAACGAGTATATTACTGCAAGAATGGCGAATACAAGCAAAGGTAGCGTGTTTTGACACCTGCAAGAACAAGCTTAGAATATTATTATCCAAACAAGGATACTATTTAAAATAGTTACACATTGGAAAACCAACGGAAGAAAACTGATTGCGCTTTTTTTCAGAATTTTTTTTTTAATTATATTAATGATTTTTTAAAACACAAGACCAGTCCTACTAGGTGACATAAAAGCACCTGTGTTGTAGGTACTGGTAATGAGTCTATACATTGTGTAACATCTACAACAGTTTCACAACAAATCAATAATAAATCTCAAGGAAAAAAAATACAGAAAGAATTAATACTACAAATTTTACAAATATGACTTGTAGAATTATACTTATTGTGATGAGATATTTCATCACGATATATTATATTACATAGTCATCAAAAGAAAACAAGCTTTTTTTTTTTTTTTTTTTTAGACTTAGGCTTAAATTTGAATTCATATTAATATTTTTTTTTCAATTAGATATACTTGTGTAAAGAATACCTGAGTTATAGGTGCTGATAGTTATGTATACTTAATAGTTAACATAGTTAAGTAAGATCAAATATTAAAAACAAGCAGTTTTTTTAACTAAATTTTATTAATCATCATAATTCATTCTATAAAACAGAGCAGCTGACAATAAGTCATCTTTCATTGCCTGTCTTGTATCATTTGATAATAAATTTCACTGATTTGATAATAAATTTCATAACCATTTCCTGCCACAACAACCCACAGACATTCGGAAACAGAAACAGTATACAAGGTTTCATAAATCATTTACATGTACAGGAATTGCAATGCGTTTGAAAATACTTATTTCAGCATATGTGAAGAGTGCAACTGATTTTGAGAGTTCTATACAATAATTAAATAGAAGTTTCCGAATGAAATTATACTTTCATCTCTTTTTCAAAGTATTATTTAGGGATTTTACTACATTCCATACACTATCATTAAACTGAGACTGACAACAACTGGAATTTAAATTTAAACATTGGGTATGTGTCCAAGAAAAAAAAATTATAATTCTGATCTGAGATGGTATAGGGAACCACCCAAAGTGATTTTGCATGAAATGAACCTATTGCTACCCGTGGGGATTTTTTCCAGCACGGAAGGAATAAGATTTGTGCCTATTTCACCCTGGTTCATTCGAGTAAAGGAATCGATTTTTGTTGTGAATGAGTTTACGGGATTAAAAACAATTTTTCTTTCAAAATTAAAATTGGGTGATTTTAAATTATATATATTTTATTTTCTTAAATCAGGATTTATTTCTTAAGAATTGAGAATTTAGGATGCTCAAAAAGAAAATTCGTTGTTGCGTATTAAAATCTTTAATCAAAAGTTCATTGAAGAATTTAGTTTTCTCTCTGGTTAAAGTTTTCTATAGTTTTGTTTTTTCGATGTAATAATCCGAAATTATTTCGAAAATCTGATATTACAGAAAATTAAAAAAATATTTCAAAACTAGCTCCTGGTTCACAGCTATCGCAGTCATTTAAGGCGATATCGTTTCAGCACATTCCTCTTAATACAAATGACCCTCCACCTCCACTGTTTTTATTTTTATTTAGGAAATTCGGGTGAGATTTTAGGTCGAAAAGAATCTTGCAAGAACGTTTGAAAAAATTTCGGCATTTTTTTCGTTTAATTTAAACATGAAGTATAATTTTTTAATTGAAAAATTCTGAATTTTTACAAAAATTTGAATAAAAAATTGGAAATTTGAATTGAATTTAAATTTGAACTGTGTCAATTGGCAAAACTTCAGGTTTCCAACAAACTAACTTGGGTGACACACTTTGATGTCAAAAAAACATTATCATAAATTATATATCAAAATGTTCAGCATAAAAAATAAAAACAATGAAACCAAAATTTTGACTGCTAAGCCAAAAGTTATAAGCTTTTAAAAAATCCAGGGCTTTGGAGCAGACAAAATTTGCAATTGCTCCGCTCCTGCTCCGTGCCATTCAGCTTTAGTTGATGTCATTTCTATGGCTCCAGCCACAGCTACTTGTTCATAATAAAGCTTAAAAACAAGTAGACGATCAACCATTGCAAACGTTGAACCTCAATGAGTCTCAGTATCCAAAGGTTGGGTTAGCCCATGAGTTTTTAAAAGAATACTGCGAATATTTGCGGTTCGTAATTTGATAAAATCATTTAAATAATGAAGTTAAACAAAATTTAAATAAAAGACAAGTATCAATAATAGCTTTTATAGACTTTAGCAAGGCTTTTGATATTATTGACCATAAAATTCTATTAAAAAAATTAGAAAATTACGGTATAAGAGGAGATTTTCATGATCTTATCAAAAATTACTTAAAAAATAGAAAATCGAAAGTCAAAATAAATAAGTTGATAAGTAAAACTTACAATATTAAGAGAAGTGTACTACAAGTTTAAAATTTAGGTTCTCTGTTTTTTTCCAGCTTGAGCTGGACAAGCTGGAAAAACGTATGAGAGTTTCAGAAATGCAACATTCGAATGAAGAAGACTTTGAGAGAAATTTTCACCAAGATTGTCATGTAATTGAGATTATGGGTAGGCTCTAAGTAAAATCAGCATTTGAAGCTATGGACGGTTACCCACACCGAATTCAAGCTGCCTGTCGTGTTGCATCGAGTATGCCCACTACACAAGCCAGTGTCGAGCGATTATTTTCTGCCTTAAAATTAGTATTAAATGATACAAGACAGGCAATGAGAGATGACGTACTGTCAGCTGTTCTGTTTAATAGAATTAGTTATGATGATTAATAAAATTTAGTTAAAAAAACTGCTTGTTTTTAATATTTGATCTTTGGTAATACGACTTAAAAAATGTATTTGGGGCATGGAGCGGAGCCGGGAGCGGAACGTGGAGCAAGTATTTTCATGTCGGAGCGGAGCTGGAGCGGAGCAATTCGGCCGTCCTAAGGTAAAAGGGAGTAACTGCAAATTTTCTGATTTTTCGTTTTCTGCATTTTCTACGTAAGGAAGTATCTACATATCTTCCAAAGCAATTTGGTAATGATCTGCTGTTAAGTATTGTGAGAAATTCAATTTTTAATCCCTGATAAAATTAAATTAAAACTAACATCAAGGCTTTGAAATATTTATATTTTTTATTTTTCATTGCCGCGCTGGTGTGGTCGAGCGGTCTCAGGCGTCGGTCTGTTGTGAGATCAATGTGCCAGCGCCCGGGTTCAAATCCCGGTAGCGAGCATGGATGTTTCAAAAATTTCCTTTCCTGTGTTGTAGCCTCTTCTTCACTTTCTCTTCGGTCTGACGTCATTCCTTAATGGCGTCCTGGGGAAGGCCACGGGAAACCACCCCAGTATCTTTCCCTTGTAATTCTAGGGAGTCTGCTAGGGGTTCGCCGTCTTGGGAACACTAGCGCTCCCTGGAGCACGGATGCTTCGGCAACGAAGCTCTCACTTCGGTGCGAACCGACCACACACACACACACATTTTTCATTAAAACCGAAAGTTAAGAGTATGTTCTTTTGTTGTGTGTAAGCACGTGAGAACACAATGGATGTGTTGAACACAGCATGAACGCGGACGTTCAATTGTTAATGTTCTATCGTAGAGGATCGTTAAAATGGCGTTACGATGGAAGACCAAATAGCAACGATGCTAAGGTTTTGAAAATGGGTATCGGATGAGTCCCTTCCGATTGTGCTATAGATTAGTTTTTGATTTTAAACTCATATTGTGTTCAGTAAAAGGCGGACGGCCTTGAGAATTAAATAAGTAAGGATTAATAGTAAAGTTAAATTAATTCTTAATAAACGGTTAGGCCCAAAAGATGGAATCTCGCAAATGAAGACTGGCAGACCAAAGTGGAATTTTGCCAAGGTATTATCTTCGACGTTTGACAGGGATTGATGAGAAATTGATGGATTGTTGCTGAACTGTAAGTAGAATTTCTATTTTACTTCACCCATCGAGAATTCGGAAAAGGAGCCAACGTTAGAATTTCGAACACAAGAAAATGAAGTTTAGGACAAAGCGGAACGTATACTAATGAACATTAAAGATTAAATATTACCAACACATTAACATTTGTTCGTAGATTAAAGAAACAGTAAAGTTATTTATTTCAAGTAAAACCATTACTGCTAGGATTTATTAAAGTCAAGGGAAATCGACTTCTTACAAATGTTGGACTGAATCAACTAAAGTTAAAGAACTGTTAAGTTGAAATGATTTAAGTATTTATACAGGAACATTTGTGATTATTAGCAAGAGTTTTATTTTAAAGATTATTTCAACGATTTCAAAGATAATTCGATTGAAGTATTCAAGTTATAATTATAAACTATTTAGAGTGTTTTGGTAAAGACTATAATACTAGAACGTTTAGTCAAGAAAGGATTGGAGAAATCAAGTTTACTTAAACATTCATATTATTAAATACTGTTATAGCACATACGGTGAACATTATTGAAAGCTATCTAATACAAGTTAAAAAGACATATGAGATACAAGAAAGTTCTATGTGTTAATGAGGTTATACATTAAGATAAACTTTAGTAATTATCACACATGATGAAAAGGCCATTTATCAACGTTGTTAATTGAACAGTTGATGTTAAGAAAGATTCAAAGGAACTTTAAGTTTTAAAGTAAAGAACTTTAAATGATTGAAATCTACATGATAGATTCATAGACTATTTGAAACAACTGTTTCACATTTGTAATTATTTAATGATTATAAAACAAGTTAAATTTTTCAGTTTTGCTTTTCATTTTCTCCTTACTCTTAAAGACTTAATATACTCTGCTAAGCCAGTACAGGCAAGTAAATAAATTAAAATGCCGTTTAGAAAATTTATTGTGTGGAACCTCAGTGACAATTATTCTTATACATTATCCCACAAGTATGTCCCCTATTTCGATGATCAAAGGCAGCAACTGACTCACAATATGCTTATATCTATGGTCAAAGGCAGCAAATAATCATTTTCAAATTGCTAGTTGCTTCCTTTTACCTTAGCACGGCCGAATTGCAAATTTTGTCTGCTCCAAAGCCCTGGATTTTTTAAAAGCTTATAACTTTTGACTTAGAAGTCAAAATTTTGGTTTCATTGTTTATATTTTTTTATGCTGAACATTTTGATATATAATTTATGATAATGTTTTTTTGACATCAAAGTGTGTCACCAAGTTAGTTTGTTGGAAACCTGAAGTTTTGCCAATTGACACAGTTCAAATTTGTATTCATTTCAAATTTCAAATTTCTAATTCAAATTTTTAGAAAAATTCAGAATTTTTCAATTAAAAAATTATACTTCATGTTTAAATTAAAACGAAAAAATTGCCGAAATTTTTTCAAACGTTTTTACAAGATTCTTTTCGACCTAAAATCTCACCCGAATTTCCCAAATAAAAATAAAAACAGTGGAGGGTCGTTTGTATTAAGAGGAATGTGCTGAAACTATATCGCCAGAAATGACTGCGATACCTGCTCGCTTAGCATTGGGTTAGAAATAATTTTTTAATTTTCTGTAATATCAGAATTTCGAAATAATTTCGGATTATTACATCGAAAAAACAAAACTACTTAAAACTTTTACCAGAGAGAAAAATAAATTCTTCAATGAACTTTTGATTAATGATTTTAATACGCAACAACGAATTTTCTTTTTGAGCATCCTAAATTCTCAATTCTTAAGAAATAAATCCTTATTTAAGAAAATAAAATATATATAATTTGAAATCACCCAATTTTAATTTTGAAAGAAAAATTGTTTTTATCCTGTAAACTCAATCACAACAAAAATCGATTCCTTTACTCGAATGAACCAGGGTGAAATAGGCATAAATCTTATTCCTTCCGAGTTGGAAAAATCCCCACGGGTAGCAATAGGTTCATTTCATGCAAAATCACCTTGGGTGGTTCCCTACACCATCTCAGATCAGAATTATATTTTTTTTTCTTGGACACACACCCAATGTTTAATTTTAAATTCCAGTTGTTGTCAATCTCAGTTTAATGATAGTGTATGGAATATAGTAAAATCCCTAAATAATACTTTGAAAAAGAGATAAAAGTATATTTTCATTCGGAAACTTCTATTTAACTATTATATAGTACTCTCAAAATCAGTTGCACTCTTCACATATGCTGAAATAAGTATTTTCAAACGCATTGCAATTCCTGTACATGTAAATGATTTATGAAACCTTGTATACTATTTCTGTTTCCGAATGTCTGTGGGTTGTTGTGGCAGGAAATGATTATGAAATTTACTATCATATCCATCAATACATAAATCAGATGCTTGATTGTCTTTGGTAAATAATGATTTTACTCAACTTTTTAGTTCAGGATTTTTTTGATTGAATGTAACCTTGTAATTACTTTCAATTAGAGAAATACAGAAATTTTTTAGTTTAAATAATCATGAAGTATGAACTGACAAGTCTTTACGATTGCACGCTTTTATTATATATTTTTTTTTAAACTTATAAAAATTTAAAATGTTAAAATTTGTTGCAAACAAATGAAAAAAAAAACATATTTTCATATGATAACTTTCTTATGTATTTTCAACTAATTGTTGAAAATAACTAAATAACAAAGAGAGTAATTCTAAATTATAGAATTAAAAATTAATGAACCTATATTATTAACTGCTTTTTCATTTCGTTTTCAATTCCTTATTAAATATGTATATATTTGTTAGTTGTTAGTAATCAATGTATTTTATAATTCTTTTAATTATAATTATTTTATAATTCTTTCCTTAACTTGTTGCTTTCTAAGTTCTAGAAGTAGTTATAAAAGATTTTGCTTCCTTTTTTGGGAAACATGAGTTTCTGTCCAATCGGACACATTAGTCTTTTAATTTAAATTTTTATAAACATGCAGAATTCCTTAGTTAAAAAATAATACTTTATGCCTAACTGAAAAGGAACAAAAATGCAAATCTTTGTGTCTGGTATTAGCTTTCTTAGCTGTTACACCGTTTCAGAAGTTTGTTATTAAAAAATACAAGTGAAGCCAAAATATATAAACAAACAAGTCAGCCGAATCTTGGCGCCCCTGTTAATCATTTGGGGGGGGGGGGCGCCTATGGTACGGCGCTGATAGTTAGCATATTTTTGTGGTTCTTATAGTTTTGATTTGTGACTTCCTACCATATTGGTCGTTGTAAGGGAGACGCTTCGTAAATAAGTGTCTATCGGCATAGAGGCCGTGCATATATTACGTCATTTAAAATTAGGGAGGTCGTTGGATTGCGGTAACATGACGCATGAGGAGGGAGGGGGTCTTGCCAAAAATGACGTCATCACTTGCTAATCTGAGATTAACCTAAAATAAGTTTTAATACTTTAATAAGTTTAATAAGTTAGCTCACAAATCGCCAGCAGGCTACTTAAATGGGCAAGATGTTTTATAAGAAAAGATGATGGGCTTCACTGCTCATATTGTGGAAGCAGTTTACTTTATAATTATTTCAAAAATGTTGAAACTTTCGCAGAAAATGATGTAATGCCAAGGTCTTTTAGAAATTTAAAGATTGATGTTAAAGGACATATGCAGTCAAACAAACTCAAAACAACAATTCTCATCCTATTTCCGTGGAAAAAAAAAAAAGAATCGGAAGAAATGGAAAAGGCAGGGAAGTTAAATGCACTCAACTGTGCAAATACTGTCTACCTCATATGTATAGACATAAAATTGTCGAATGAATCATATGAAGATTTGGTTTGTATCATGAGTAACAGTGGATGTGATATTGGAACCAAAAATCATTCACAGGAATTTCCTCGCTTATACTTGCCATATACACATTCTGTGATACTATAAGAAATCGCAACTTTTATTACAAGCACTGATCTGCCTGTGGGAATAGTTGCTGATAATTATAACGGTAAATCATCGTAGCAGGCATATTATTGGATTGAGAATTCCAATTGTGATATTAACACAAACAATCTTTTTCATAATTTATCTGGAACATTTTGTAAATGATTTTTCTGATAAAGACCTATCATCTTGCATCCTTAAAACCATTCTTAAATTTGATGTAGATGCTCAATATATGAGAAAGCATCTGGCATAGCTGTAGATGGGCATTACATAAAGTTAGGTGTTGCTAACCATATAAAAGATTAGATAAATTAAATATTCTAGTCCTGATTCTAGACATGATGCACGTAATGCACCGCACTGAATTAAAGGAGAAAAATGCCAAATATTACTAACAAGGTACATAATCTCGTACTTGAATGTATTATGGAATTCATGCGGGGTTAAAATAACAGAAGCTTGTTAATAGTTCAGTAGATTTTGAGGAAGTTTTGTATCAACCAAAACTTTTCAAATCAATGAAGTTTACTGCTTATTCAATGGAAGTATTTATGTACATAAAAAAAATTATAATCATGTATGAAAGTATTAAATACTTTCATTGAAATAAACAATAAACTTCATTGATTTGAAAAGTTTTGGTTGATACAAAACTTCCTCA
>JAFIDM010034258.1:0-12173 GCA_023159025.1 Thereuonema tuberculata | reverse complement strand
TTTCAAACTCTGACAGTTGCACGTAATGAGCTCGAATCCTGCGGCGAGGCATTTTTAGTCGTTGAAAGGTTTCCTAACTCGCAATGCAACAGAAATTTTGACCATCAGATTCAGAATCGCTTCTTATATACACCTGCTGAGTGCGCAGTTCCGATGAGCTGTAGCTCTCGCTATTCATTCATTGGACACCAAAGTTTAATCATTTGCATGGGCGGTCCCAATGTCTTTACATACGAAATTTCATTACAATCGGACAATTCCATCTAGGTGCGTCGTTTTTTTTGTTAATGAGTGTAGTTTTATTTTAGATAAAAAACAGGGATCGCCAGAAGTAGGACAATCATAACAATTGGATCAGTTCGATCACCAAACAGGAGATTCCGTTTATAAACAGACCCATGTGCAGTTATTTAAATCATCAGTTCATCAAAACACCACCAGATGTGCTTTAGTCACCCCAGCAATCATGCCTGCAGATCATGTGACACAACATTAGACCCCGCCCATTTGGACAATTGAATCTATTTATTTGGACTTGTTGCAGTGACTTTTCTATCACTTGAGAAATTTCCATCTCGGGAAGGAAACATGGTTGTGACTTTTAATGTTTTTTAAAATTCAATTTTAATGTAATTTTTAATTTTTAAAGTTTTAACTTTTTTTTTATTACATTGATTAGTCAAGTGTACAGGCGTTAGTAAGACTATCCATGAAGCAAAGATATTTACATAAAACTTATGGAATACTTTTGGAGCAAATATCAATCGTTACTTCTTATTTATTTTTTTTCTCCATTTAATAATTTATTATTATTTAATAAGTGATTCAGTTTCCAATTCTCAGGTTGGATTAGGAAATAAAATTAACGAAAAAAGTCTCTATTTCAATCAATTTATTAGGACAGTTAAGGACATCTTGAGAGTATTGCTGTATTCACTAAAACCAGTCCCCATCAGACTTACTAGATTCAAGATAGTTTGTTTTTTTCTGATACAGAAATATTTAATATCTTGATTTCTGAGAAATTTAAATGTCTTCAAAATGATAAAAAAGCCAACTATAACGGCACAAATTGGAAACGATGGTTACAGCTTGATTTTTGCAATTAATGATGGGTCTGATCTTATAAAGTGATCCTTCTTTATTTTTATGTATTTTCGGGAGTCCCCTAAAGGATGGGAGAGAATTGTTCAATGCAAGGCATTGATTTGCTTTATTTTTTGGAATAAGGCCCATATCACATGCTTTTTCAATTTTATGATGAATTTCTTTGAGGATCTGGGATTTGGTTAGGCCCACTGCACAAAAACCTTGTTGGCTATTAATAAAATTCTCACACATTTTGATATAATCATTAGTATTAAGAATAACCAATGCTCCACCTTTATCGGCTTCCGTGAACGTGACTTCATGCAATGTGCATTTTTTGTGTCGTTATGTTGACGACACTTTTCTCGTTGTTAACGACCATTATGTCGACAATATTCTCCAGGACTTTAATAGTGCAAATGATAAAATACAATATACATTGGAGACTGATAACGAGGATTTCATTCCTTTTTTAGATGTCGGCATTCGGAAACATAAACTAGAATATGAAACGTCGGTTTTTCGTAAGCCGACCGATGCACTCATCACCATTAATTTTCATAGTTCAGTACCGGAAGGTTATAAAAGAAACTCTGTATTTATGGCCCTTGACAGAGCATATAGAATTTGTTCTAACAACACTATATTAGTGAAAGAACTAAACAATATTAAACAGATTTTTCTATCCAATGAGTTTCCTGAACATATCCTGGACCGCTATTTTAGTAGATTCATGAGGTTCAAACGATTTAATGTAAGTAGAATTGCACCTAGCGGCTCAATGATGGGACAGGGCCCAAAAAACACCCCTGTTAGTTTAAATAGATATGTATCAATCAAATACGACGAGTTCATGATTAAAAAGATCAAACCTATCTTGAAAGCCGTCGGTATAGGAATAGCCTGTAAACCAGGGAACATCCTAGGTTCATTCCTCAATAGGAAAAAGAAATCACGTAATAAGGACACCATATTCGAAACGAAAGGAACCATATACGGGATCCGATGTAGGTCCTCTAGTACTACTGATAACCAATGCCTGTACATTGGAAATTCCAAAAGGGAATTGGGAGTCCGTGTGAAAGAACACGATACTGCAATAAAAGCAAGAAACTTGAAATATAGTACTGTGACTCACTGCCAGAAAACAAACCACTCCCTCGATATCGACAACGTTGAGATTCTTGATGTAAGAAAAATAAGATACTTACGTGAATTCTTCGAATCCGGAATGATCAGGGTCTTAGGAAGCTACAATCAGGATTTGTCGACAAAGAATGTATTAGAATATGGTTTATAAAAGAAACGACGCATCCCACTAACAAACAAACCAAAAAAAAAAAAAATATATATATATAAAAATAGAAATAATGCAGACAACTACTTCCTGTAACTGCTTCGCTACTCGCCCACCAGGGAGAGCTTATAACCGAGATTCTAGGAAGCATCGTGTTTCTTCATTTTCTCAACGACTCCCAACAAGGGATGACTTCTTTTTAAAGGTAGGGGGGTCCTAATTTTCTTGATAATGGAACCTAGGAAATAGGGGTTCCGAAACGTACGTCGGATTTTATTGTATTTAAATTATTATCTTCATTTTTAAATTTTTAATTTTTTTTTTTTTTTTCCAACTTTTCTTTGAATTTGTGCCGTAATAGTTGGCTTTTTTATCTTTATCATAACGGTACGTTAAATTCTTCACATGTCTTCAAAATGTCTAAATTGTTGTTATTATTATTGTTTATTTCTTTTTGTAATCCAAATTATTATATGAGGAAGAAGAATAATTTCTTGTTCTCGATTATCACATGAAGAACTCTCTCCCTAGAGAGTTGAGTAGGCGTTATTCTGAAATTTTAGTAGTATTTGGTAATTTGAATATAATGAAGACGAATGTTAAAGAAAAAAATGTAACATTACAGAACTAGGAACTCGGGAAAGTGGATTCTCCCAACGTTTAACTGCTTTCTCACAGCTACCCGATCAAAGTGGATTCTCCCAACCCACGACTGCTTTTAGAACCAGCGAGTATATCGAAAATATATTTTTTTTATAGTCTTAGATATTAAAATATAGTCCCCATGGCCTAATGGATAAGACGTCTGACTTCGGATCAGATGTTGGCAGGTTCGATTCCCGTAGCGAACTTGTAGAAATTATTTGTATTTTCACAAATCAAAACAATTGCGCCAATTAGACAGAGAGATAGAAAAATAAAAGATTTTAGTAATATAGATTATTAATCACAATAGACAAATTGAGTGGTGAAAATTCAAACAAAATACGTAGCAAAAAAAAATCCATGTTTTCTTCACAACTTTAAGAAAAGCTTTCAAATCGAACTATTTTGTTGGCGGACTTATTCAGAATATTGAACTCCTACACCTTATTTGTGAAATGAAGTATATATAAAGATTTAAGAAATTGAATCCATTATTGAAATTATTTTCTAAATGACGGAAAGGAGTTTGTAGAAATCAAATGTCATTGATTACATCGTTTAATATATTAACATCTCTGAGGATTTTTGAGTGTCTTATCAGAAAATGGTAATCAGTGCAATGATTATTAATAGTAAATAAAAAGTAAGCAATTCAAGTAAATTTATTATCAGAAATACAGATTTACATTTAGATTTCAAATTAAAACTGCTTTTAAAGAGATAATAAAAGCAACAGACTTAGCACTGAGATATAGTTGAGGAGACTATATTTTAAAGTTTTCAGAAATATATTTTTCATTCAGTATTACCTCCTTTAACGGACACTCCGAATAGCAGACACCTGTAACTAGCGGATATTATTGAGGGTTCCAGTCCCTTAAAATAGGACATTCCATGTTATCCACTCCGAATAGCGGACACTCTGAATAGCGGATAGTTATTTTAACTGTTAAAAAAAAAAAATTTTCGATTAACATTTCGACAAACACATTATGGTTGTATTTACATCGGTGTCCCATACATTGATTCATTGTATCGGTGTCCCATGATTCAATGCACGAATCTGAGGCCCTTTTTTCCCTGCAATGGCTTTGTAAATATCAATCCCTCGTAAAGCTATCCTATAAACGTGTTGATTAAATTTAGTGCGAATTAAAATGGCGTCAAAAAGGAAGGATAAGGATAGTAAAGGGTCGGCACTTGCCGTTCTGCCACTTAGACCTCACAATTTGGGTCCATTGTGTCCCCTCATAAAACATTGGTAAAAACCATTGTTTATACTTCAACTTGAGGTTGAGTTTCTGTGGTCATAAAAAGTCCTGTAGACTTACAGAAAGATAAGATGACCTTAATATTAAAGGTGGAGATGTTATTTGTGGTAAGTCTACTCCTGCCAAAAATCTCCCATCTGTTCCTAGCCAAAGCTGGACAAAAACATAGAATGTGTTCAGGAGTTTCCTGATCCATTCCACATTTTCTGCATAGATCACTTTGGGTGATGCCAAGTATATGCAGGTGTCTGTTGAGAGTACAGTGTCCTGTAAGAACTCCTGTAATCATTTTGCAATGTTTTCTGTCTAAATTTAAGACTGACATTGCAAGGTGATGGTCAGGTCTTTGTATAAACAACTTGGCCTGCCTCATACCATGCGAGGCAATCCAATGCCTATGGAACTGTTTTTCCAAGACAGCTCCAAGTAATTGTTTGCCTAGATTGAATGAGAAACCTAAGAAGGGTTCCGGGCCAATCGGAGTCGAAGATGAGCCCCTTTTGGCCAACAGGTCCGCTTTCTCATTTCCATCAATACCTAAATGCCCAGGAACCCAGTACAAATAAACCAAATTTGTACTGGCTAGACAGGTTAGGATCTCTCTACATTCAGCAACAAGCTGAGAGGTGCAAACAGGGCTGCTCAGAGCATGCAAAGCTGCTTGACTATCTGAGCAGATATAAATAGTCCTATTGACATAGTGACGGTTGAGGTTTTCATATGCACAAAAAAAGAATAGCATATACCTCAGCCTGAAATACAGTGCATTGGGTCCCAAGGGCTTGGAAGAAGCTAGCCCTTGGTCTCAGCCCATATATTCCGGCTCCCGTCTTGTTTCCAATCCTGGATCCATCCGTAAACCAGACGATACTCCAGGGGGGTAACAAATCATGTCCCTTGGCCAGCCATTCTTCTCTACAAGGAAAGTGAATGACATAGTTAGGTATCGTGTTAAAATTTATAGTCAAAACAGTTCTAAGAGAGAGCATAGGAGATAAGTCCTGTGCTTCTCTCCAGATACTGGAGTGATAGGAGGTGTTGTCACACCATTTGCCTTGATTAACCAGCCTAAAGGCGGTTTTTCTGGCTTGATGCTCGATAAAGAGATGAAGAGGAGGCAGATCCAAAATTGCCTCCAAGGCGGCAGTAGGTGCCGTCTTTAAAGATCTGGTAATTCCTAGACAGGCTAGACGTTGAAGCTTACACAAGAGCTTCCTAGCCGTCTTCAGCCTTGTTCTAGTCCACCAGACAATAGCTGCATAGCACAGTGCAGTTCTAACCAGAGTCACATAAAGCCAATAAATAATCTTTGGCTGAAGACCCCATGAGCAACCAAAAGTCCTTCTGCACATCCAAAAGGTAGCAATGGATTTCTTGATCCTCATATCAAGATGTTCTTTCCAGGTCAGTTTGGAGTCAAGAATGACTCCAAGAAACTTGACACTTTTGGAAAGATCAATTTGTTTATTGAATAGGTTTAAAGTCAAGGTTTTCCCTATCTTTCGTTTCCTAGTAAAATTTACTAGGGTTGCTTTGTTAGGATTGACCCTAAGATCAATACTGCAGCACCAGGCCTGTACACAGCTAAGAGCCCTTTGCATGAGCTCAAAGACTGTCCCAGGATCTAGGCCACAAATAAGGATAGCAAGGTCATCCGCATAGGCTTGGGAGTAGAAACCGAGTTTCTGAAGTTCCTCAAGGAGAGAGTCCATCACCAGACACCAGAGCAACGGCGAGACAACTCCTCCCTGAGGACAACCTCTCATAGCCTTAGTTGAAATGGTGTTGCCAGAAAGGTGTACACATATGGTGCGAGTTGACAGCATATTCCTAATCCATCTAATAATAGATGGATCAACACCATGCTGTTCAGCTGCATTACAAATGGAGTCATAAGATGTGTGATCAAATGCTCCTTCTATATCAAGAAAGGCGCCAAGGGCCATCTGCCCATGGGACAGAGAACGTTCTATCCTATGTACCAGATGGTGTAAGGCTGTTTCAGTAGAGAGTCCTTTCTGATAGGCATATTGCCTGCAATGTAGTGGATGTTTCAAGAGAGCAACATCCCTTAGGTATCGGTCAACCAATCTTTCCAAAGTCTTCAGTAAAAAGGAAGAGAGGCTGATTGGTCTGAAGGATTTGGCAGAGGTATAGTCAGACCGTCCTGCCTTTGGAATAAAGACAACTCTTGTCTTTCTCCAGTTCATGGGAACATAGCCTAGAGCTAGACAAGAGCGATAAATATGTACAAGGGGAGGAGTAATAATTTCCAAGCCATTTGTAAGAAGAGCCGGAAAAACATCATCCTCTCCTGCTGCTTTGAAGGGTTTGAAGCTAGAAATAGCTTGCTTAACCTTTTCATAAGAGACAATGCTTTTGGCAAGAGAAAAATCTTTGCTCAAAGATGCATGTTGAAAAGAAGTATCAGAAGCTCCTGAGTCCGGGAAATGAACCTCCAGTAGGTGCCTATAAGCCTCTTCCTCGGATGAGGCAAAAACCCCACTGGGCAGTAACAAAGATCCCAGTTTCGTCTCAGAGCTTTTGGATAAAGCCTTGGTGAGCCTTGTGGCAACAGGCAAAGTCCCTATGTTGTCACAAAAGGCTCTCCAGGATGTTCTTTTCGAGTGCCTAATGGCACGTTTGTAGTTCTTTTGTGATTCTTTATAAGAGTCCCAAGCTTGCGTAGTACCCTTGAGTTTTGCTTTGTTAAGTAATTTTCGGGTCTTAGACCGGAGTCTATCCAGGAATGGATTCCACCAGGTTACGTTGTTCCTTCGTTTACTACGAAGTGAACAGTTCTGCCGATAAGCAGAGACGAGGGCATTTGTGAGAAAGTAAACAGAGTTTTCTATGCCATACTCGTCTCGATAAAGAGCAGGAAAACCTGCCATGCAACTTTTTAGATCTTCCTTATAGAAATCCCAATTGGTAAGCCTTGGGTTCCTATACAAGTCTTCACTGAGCACCTCCGTGCTCAAAGAGAAGAGAATATGTCGATGGTCTGACAAGGAGATCTCTTGAGAAACCCTCCAATTGCATATCTCAGTCCTAAGACTTGTGGAAGCAAGGGTAAGATCCAATACTTCTTCCCTATGTGGGGTGAAGAAGGTAGGAACTGATCCTACATTTAAAATGTCCAGATCAGTAGAAGAAAGAAATTCTAGCAAGGCCTCCCCTCTGGTATTGATGTCGCTACTACCCCACACAATGTGGTGGGAGTTTGCGTCACATCCCAGAAGAAGGGGCAATCCAGAGTTCATACAGTAAGAGACCAGTTTCTTTACCTCGGAAGGAGGCGGATCAGAATTTGGTTCATGGGCAAAGTAAGCAGATGCAATGACAATGTCGCATCTGTTATTTCTAGGGAATCTGATAGCTACCAGATCCTTGGTACAAAATTCCGAGAGGAGGAAAAATTTTTTGTGCTTTGTAAAAATACAAGCACGTGGAGTAGTCTGTAAACAATAATGCAAAGATCCTCCACATCCTCCCAGACCTCTAACTTTGTCTTTATATAGCCAAGGTTCTTGAATAAGGACAAAATCAAGATCGAGCTCCGTGATTCTTTTGGAAAGTACCGCGGTAGCCGCTATGCAGTGCTGTAAGTTAATCTGTAAAAAAGAAAAAGAAGACATGATTTAAGCACATTTACTAGGTTAAATAATAGAAAAGAAAACCAAACCTACCTAGTTTTTAGACTTCCATTTTCTCAGGTATAGGAGATGGTCCTTCCCTGTTAATGGCGTCTTCTTCTGTGACTTCTGAAGGAGTCCCTTTTTCCAGGAATTTAGGTCTCTCCTTTAGAGTCACTTCCGCAACATCTAGATTTATGCATGGTCGAAAGTTAATTTTCGCCAGTTGATTAACGGAATCCTCATCTAGTCCAATGACTAGCCTGAGTCCGTGTTTTTCTCTTTTGGTTTCCATGATCCTCCAAGTAGAGGCTTTAAGACCTGGATTCTGCCTTTCAAGCAGATAGGTCGCCTCACTTGGGTCAGTAATTTTTCCGGGAACCCAGAGCATAGCTCTGGTCAAACGGGGTATTTTTGTGGCTTCCACTGCGGAAAGCGCGACCCCTTCCCAGATTCTTAGATTAGGGACTGTTCCAAGGAGCCAGTCCCTACTGAAGATGTTATCTGCAGTGACAAAGATATACTCTGTCCTGCGTTTTGTACCTCTGAAGCGAGGAACTTGTCCTGCTTCTGGGATCTGATGTATCAGTCGTCCTACTGCATAAGACAACTCCATCTGCTCTTCTTCAGTGAAGCTTTCAGACTTATTTGCCTTACGTATGGCAACCTGAAGAGCAGGATCCGCAGCTGTTGCATCAGCGTAGCTGCATGTACCGGGGCTACTAGAGGGAGATCCCCGTTGTCTCTTTGAGTGTAACACTGCTTCCGGTGGTGTGTTACCTTGGGACCTGTCACGTTTTGTGGCAGGCCCCTTGGCCCCACCTGAGGGTGCAGCAGGTCCCGGTGCTCTTTGGGTGGGCATGTTGGCAGCTCTTCCTGGTTGTCCAGTCAGAGCAGTACCTCCACGACCCTTCCCTCGTGCACCGGTTGTGCCGACTCCCCTCCCAGCAGTTCCACCGGAGGTAGCCATGGCTGCTGCTTTAGCCTTCCTCCTTCTTTTTCTTTCTGCACCACTGATTCTGGCACGTTTTATTGCGTCCTGAATCTTCACGGTAAGTTCCCTTGTAGGTTCCCTACCGGAGTCAGAACTTTGAACCTCCTGAGGTTTCAGCATTTGCCGTCCCTCTTCTACTGTCTCGGGGAAGCTAGCTTCCGCGTTAATACCCTGAGTAGGGATGTTTTCGGAGGTCTCTTCAAGAGAGCCCTCCATAGTTTTTGTGTTTAAATTTTCCATATAAAAACCAGGGAAAAGGGGGAAGCAAAAACTCGCCCTACGTAATGCCCCCATGCGTAGGGAAGGCCCTTTTTTTATTTACTCCGGGATTCGGCCTGGTTTCCCCGAGGCACCGTTTAAGACACTTTTAACCCCTGTGCCATCAATCCATCGGCACGGTCCGCATGACACCTTAGATTGGGGGGGGGGGAGTCTGGTTCGGGGTGCAAAGCACTGCCTCGCCTCCCACAGTGTCCTCGGACACCGTGAAGACGAGGATTTCCACTATCCACCACCCGTGGACCCGCCAGGTTGCTGACTTCCCAAAGCCCCCGGGTACAAACTGTCACCCGGCCTGGGTCAAAAAGGAAGAGATTGGCACTGAAAGAAAAAAAAAATTGATGTTCTTGAAATTGCTGAAAAAGAAAAGCTGAGTGTGCGTTGTCTTGCTGAACGTTTTAAGTTGGAAAAACTCAGATAAGTGAACTTTTGAAGGACAAAGATGAGATTAGAAAAATGTGGATGGTGAAATCCAACGAAAATTAGAAGAATTTGAAGTTTCGTAAAACTGAAACAAGAAAAGTCGACGAAGAGGTGATAAAATGGTGCCGCTGTGCCCATGCAAAGAACATTTCCATAAGCGCTGTTTTGCTTCAAGAAAAAGCCAGAGAATTCGGTCAAACTTTACGATTGGACCTGTTTAATGGTTGGCTAGAAATTAATTTTCTACTTACTGTAATTAATTTTATCATTATTTCAAGTATAAGACAAACGGATTAGCACTCATTTAAAAAGAAATATAGTAAATAATTTGCAATTGTTAATATTCTCTCATATCGCAATGATAATTGTAGAAATTTAATTAAGATTGTACGTAATTTTTCATTAAATTCCATGCTGTAAAATAAAAATAAAAAAAAGGTAGTCCTTCCCAATAGCGGACACCTCCCAATAACGGACGAAACTTCCGGTCCCGTGACTGTCCGTTATTCGGAGGTAACACTTTACTTAAATAAATAACACGTTGTTTCCAAAGGACTCGTCTAAGTTAATCAACATATAATAGAACTTATTTTCTTCATCGCTGAGACTAAACTGTTGAAACTAAGCTTGAATATTATTTTGAGAGGAATAAATGTGACCATCCATCTTTCATCTTTTGGAAGATTGGTTCAAAAAAATAAATGTCAGTTAAAAACATCGGGAAACGTTAGTGAATTGCTTCACATAATAACAAAATAGGATTCTTCTTAATTTAGATTATTAATTTCCTAATATCTTCCCTATAAGAAATATTTAATTTTAAATCAACTTTCTCCTCTATCTGTTCGTTCGTCTGTGACCGAAAATTAGGAAACTGAAACTTTATTGACAGTTCAAGACACAGGTTGAACAGGTGTGTTTTTTCTCGTATTCCCTGTCCACCTGAAGGCAAGAATCTTCGGTCGATTCTAGTCTTTCTATGATTGCAACTCTCCTTTCTAAATACAAATAACCCTGTGCCAGACCCACGGAAACTGTTGTATTATTCTCTCTAATTCACTATTAAGTAAAATAAGATGATGATTAGAATAAGGAATTTGAGATAATTCCAAATGTTGCAATATTACTGTAGAGCAAGAATATATTTAAAAACTGCTTTATATATTTAAGATTAAAATTATGTATTATGATTTAAATTTTTAAAATAATTTTATCTTGGAAATACTTGAGGTTTTACTAAATCATTACAAAATACTGAATCATTACAGAATTTTTAAACGTAAAAAATAAATGTAAAAAAGTAAATAAATAAATAAATAAATGTTTTTTAATAATTCAATTTCAATCTATCAAACACCTACACAGAAATTAGAAGAGACACTACTGTAGATTAGGCTTTGAATTAGTCGATTAGGCTTTCGACACTGTAGATTGTCGAACAACTAATTCAAAGCCGTTGTAATTTAAACGTCAAGAACAATTTGAAATGGGGCATGCATTAAGTTCATTTAGTAAATCTAGACCCCATTTTGCACTAGTTGAACAAATCTAATAAGTGGACACTATTCGTTCTTAAAATAATTGATTCAATTAGTTATACCGAGATTTTGTCTAATTGCCATCATTTTCCTGCCCCTTCTAAACCAGAAGTAGACTGAACCAAAAAAACGTTCTGATAATTTCTTTTAACTTAAAATGAAGTTTGTTAATCGTTCTCTGAAAGAGTATAGAAAACTTTCTTTGTATTTTCTTCCTCATATCTTTACATCTGATGTAATATATACATTTTTAATTTTTAATTTTTATATCGCGCTTTCGCTTAATTTAAGAAGTTAAAATTTGAAATGTTAATATATTTACACAACAAACAAATACCTTTTACTAGTTTAAACATTTTTCAAATTTTTTTTATGAAAATTGTGTTTACTTAAATTTAATATAAAGGAAAAATGTAATTTGAAGGTCACTTTGTTTCTGAAATGTCATCATATGTTTACAGCAATGATAATGAAGCAATGATATTTACCTCAAATATAAATAAACAAAATTTTTTAATTCATTCTTACAATGTGGAAAAAAACCTCTTGAACTGTGTGTTTGGCTTGTGATTCGCAAAAGGACTCTTATTCCGTCTGTTTTATCACCGGAAACCAAATGGCGAAGAAAGTAGCGGAGAATCAGGAAATTCGTCAATTTTCGTAGACTTATTTTATAGTGTTTAAGAGCATTCATGAATAAATCAATTCACAGCTTTCTAGTAAACACAAAACAACCCGACCCCTTACAATTTTTATACTCAAACGCATAACTTGTTAACAGGGACACTAGTATTGGTTGGAGCTCAGATATCATTTATTCAAGCTAGTTTTAATTCAAATAGTCAATCGTAATTTCTATGATGCTTGTACTCATTTCATTTAGTATGTCTGAACCCATTTTGCACCTGGACAACTCTGAAGAAGCGGCTACATTGAGTCCAGGATACCATATTCAATTTCTGTAGTTAAATATTTGGAGAATTTATTTACTAAACTTTATCT
>JAFIDM010034257.1:0-12173 GCA_023159025.1 Thereuonema tuberculata | reverse complement strand
ATTTTATAAAAATGATTTTTTTTTTTTTTGCAATAATGTTTAATTAATTCATTTAATCTTACCAGTTATAATTTTTTTTATTATAATATTTTTTAATACAGAAATTTTATGTATATTTATCATATCAAAAGAGAATTGTTCAAAGATATCATTAATGATTCTATTTTTAATTCTTAAGCCAAAATTATTTTTTGGGGCATCATACTGCATTTTCTTATATAAGCTTGTTGATCTCGTTTTATTGATGATATTTATATCATTTTTAAAACAAATCTTATAATAATAATTTATTATTAGATTATAAATTATTTTTTGTTGAGGTAACAGTATTTTGTTTTTTATAAGGATTTGATGTTTATGGTTTTCAGATTGATTTTTAAAATTTATAAAGATTATATTTAGAATTTTGTACAAAATTCTGTTAATATTTTTTACCTCTGATTTATTTAGATGAAACCAGCTTAACAAACCATAATCAATAAGTGAGTCAACATAAGATTTATATAATACAATTTTGGTTTTGTAGGGAAAACATCTTTAATATGGTGAAACATAAACAAAGTACTTTTTAATTTTTTTAATATATAAATATAGTGGTTGTGCCAGGAGAATTTGTTATTGATATATAAACCCAGATATTTCTGATTACTAATTAAATTTAAGTTTTGACAATTACAGTGGTGTGTTTTCATGGTTCATGTGTAAACACTGGAAATTATGGATTTTTATTTGTGGTATTATATCTATTTTTTTATTTTTCGTGTGGATTACCATAAGTTTTGTTTTGTCCTTATTAATGTTCATTTTATAATCATGTGTCCATTTTATCAGATTCGTGAAATCTGCTTGTATTTCTTTTATAGCTGTATCTAGATTAGTATTCATGTTAATTAAGATAAGATCGTCAGCATAAGCATAGATATTCGAAGTAGTTTGACAGTTGAAAACAGTATTTAAATAAATTGTAAATAATACTGGTCCTAAATTAGAACCCTGAGGTATTCCTTTCTTCAGATTATAAGGTTTGCTGAGTTTATTTTCTATTTTTATTTTACATTTTCTATTGCTAAGATAATTTTTTAGTATAGAATATATATTTGCTCTTAATCCAATATCATATATTTCTTGAAGTAGTATTTTATGGTCTAGACTATCAAATGCTTTTTCTAAATCAACGAATATTATAAGTACATATTTACTTTTATTTAAATTTTTGTTTATTATCTCACTTAAGTTATTCAGTAAGATAGTTGCACTTTTATTTTCTTGATAAGCATACTGGTTTTGATGTATAATGTTATATTTTTCAATATAATTATTAATTGAGTTTGTTAGATATGTTTCAACTATTTTAGATAGATTCGATAGTATTGATATTGGTCTATAATTTACACTTATTAAATGTATTTACACTTATACATTTTTATATATTGGAATAAGTTTTGCTATTTTCCATTTTTTTGGATAAATTCCATAATTTAATATTCTATTGATTAAAATTTTTAGTATTTGTGCAAAATAAGAATTAAATTTCTTTATGTCGGATACAGTTAAATTATCTATTCCTACAGAATTTTTATTTTTCATATTATTAATTATGCATATAATTTCATTTATAGTTGGTGTTAGCAATATCATTGAGTTACAATTATTATTTTTTTTTTTACATCTAATAGTTTTTGATTGCAATTACATATTTCTTTAGTTCCCAAATTTGCAAAAGGTAATTCCCATGTCATTGATAGTATTTTGTAGTCCTTTACTATGGATTAAATTGCTCAAGCTATTATTTGTTTTTGTATTTTCATTTTTATTTATAATTTCTTGTACAATTTTCCAATAGTTTTACCATTTTTTATATTTTCTTCCAATTTTGTCTTATAATATTCTTTTTTTAATTTTCTACTGTAATTACAAAGCCACTTTCTTTTTTTTCTTGTATTCAGTAAGATAGAGATTATTTGTTTTGTTTTTTTATATCTTGCATATAATTTATTTTTTTGATCGATATGAAAGTATAGATCTTCTGTCATCCATTCCTTTTTAAAAGTTTTGTTATTTGTTTTATGGTTTCTTGAATTATTTCCATTATACATATTATATGGGTCTTTCTTACATTTATTTATTATATTCATAAGAAGAGTAATAATTTTATTTGGATTATCAGTGTTATCTACTTTAATTTTATTTTCTAATGTTTGTACTTTCTCTATGAATTTGTTCTCATCTTTTATGAACTTAGATTTTGTTTTATGCCCAATTCCTTTTTCAGTTTTATAATTTTTTCAATTTCTTTTATTTGTAAAATAATAGTGTAATGATCCGATATATCACTATGTATAATATTCCCTAAGATGTTTTCTTTCTGATTATTAACAAAGCAATGATCGATACAAGTTTGAGAATGTGAGATATTTGTCTTTGCATCTCTAGTGATTCCATAGATATAATTTTTTAAACCTATAGAGTGATAAATTTCTAAGTACTTTTGTATTAGTGGATTATCTTTATTCTTTAGTATATCAATATTTATATCTCCAATAGAAATTAAAGTGGCTTTCTTTGTAATCTTTTTATTTATGTTATTCAAAATATCATTTAGTTCAATCAGAAAATTATTTTTATTAGTATTTGGAGGTCTATATATGGCAACTATTGGTATCTCTTTGCCATTTTTATTGATTCTATTCTGTTTTTCTGTAAATGTATATGCATTTTAACACATAAAATTGAAAAATAAATGCTTTTGAAGATTAATTCTACTGATGGTGTCTTCTTGATAATTGAAAAAAAAAAAAAAAAAGCAAACGCATTTGTGCTTCTATTTGCTGGTCGAGCAGAACAGTTTTCTAGCAAATAAAAGCACAGATACATTTGCTTGAGGAGTTTTTTTTTCTCAGTCATTATCAAGACGCCAAGTTGAAGTATCGATAGAAAACACCGTGAATAAGATTATTCCTCGGCCACACTATTATTTTGAAATTTAATTAACATGACCTTTTTTAGTGTTCTTGATGTTGAGTACTTTCCACCACTTTATTACAATCTGCAAAAACTTAACAAGTCCTTCACTATTCTGACTGTCCAAAAGTGATGCTGCAACAATATTTGTTTCATGAAAAATTTCTCAAACTTAAACTGACATTCTGTCTTTCAAGATTACATGGAGAAAGAGCTTTTTCATTTAATTTTGGAGCAAGTTTTACTAAGCTGCTTTTTAATTCCCATGAATTAATATCAAATCTTTAAATGATACTGTAAAAATTTCAGTATAGTTCCCAGATCTGAGAAAAAAATGAAGCCTTCTCGTTTTGTTGGTTTATCCAATTATTTCTGATGCTCTTAAGAATATGGACTGAATCAAAAAGATTTTGAATTCACAGTTTTTGACATTACTTATGAAAGTTGTTAACGTACCATCACAAAGCTGAGTGAACATATTTCTGTTGATCCTGTTGTCAGCAATGTTACTAATAGTAGGGTATCCAGCTTTTTTACAATTTCTATTATCTGCTCTTGTCATTTCTAGCAGATCACTAGCAGTTAAATTTTTAACAGGAATAAGGGCTGCAACATCTTTATATTGTCTGAATATATAGAAGATATCATAAAACTCTTTACACTGTTGTCAGCCTGTAAAGTTTTGTTTGCACTGAAGCCAGACAAAGTATTCACAGAAAAATTAATTCCAGGTCTTATAATAATCTCTTCTAACATCAAATCTACAAGTAATTCATGATTTTCTAATTTTTCAGCTTTTGTTTTTAAATACATAAAGCAAAAATTCCAATGTTGTGTGTCTTTTGGAAATTGAAAGACTTTTGTCATCTCTTCATATTTCTAAATTGAGCCTGCATCCAGGCACACAACAACGCAAAGGCATGTTTACACCTGAAAAAAAATTAACAGGATTTTAAAAAATGATTGTAAAATTTCAATATCAAATCCATTTCAATATTTAAATATTGAGCACGTATTGAAATGGATTTGATATCTTTATTTTTTCTTATATGTTTTGTTTAAGAATGTTGTCTAAATAGAGATAAAAAAAAAAATTAAAATTCTATTATTAAAGACGTAAATGAAATTATTTTTAATATTAAAAAAAAGGGGTTGCTAATATTGCCATCCTCAAATATAAAAAACAATATTACTATTATTGTAATCTTACACTTTCAGTTCTATATGGAATGTTTACTGGATTTAAACATTTACTTTGAGAGAAAATAATCCTTGTGAATATTATGCTTCCTTGTGTTTCTTAATTATACTAACAGAACAGGTATCTTGTTTTAAACACATATATTCAATATTAAAGAAATAAAATTTTAATGATTTCCTTTCAATGTTAATTAAAGAACCAATAATTAAAATAAAAGAAAATATAAAATAGTTAAGATAAAAAAATACTTCACGGTTTTTTAATTTAACTAAAATTTTGTAATTCAAACAGATAAACATTAACAGTCTAATCCATATTTCCTCCTAATCTCTTAATAGTCATATTAATTCATAAATAACACCTGATCACTCTTAAAAACATAAATAAATATTTAATATGCTTTTTACGCAAATTTTCGAAAGATAATACGACTTTCCTTTATCAAGCTACATGATGAAATAATAATTTAAAAATAACAAAACAAAATAACGAGCCTTAATTCAACAAAATATGAAGCCTTATACAATATAAGAATCATGTCATTACTAACATACTGATAAACAATAAGCCAATAATTTACTAATAACAATTATTAATATAAAAATCATAACATTACCTATATTGTGACAACAATAAATCCAATAATATAATAATAATAATAAATTCAATAATATTAGATAATAAATAAAACTCCTTATGTTAATTTACAAGTTCTTCAAATTTTGTGGTTTTGTTTGAATTTTAATTTTTTGAGATTTAATAAAAGAAAAAACTAAATTTTAAAATGGAAAAAAAAAAAGATGATAAACTCTTTTTCTTGGATATTTGCTTTTCAAAAAAAGGGAACAATTTGATATTAAACCATTTTCGAAAAGATTTCCAATGTGATCATTTATTACATTTCAAATGAGGCCATGAACATTTAAAAAAAAGAAATATAGTAGACAATTATATCCATAGATTTGACAGAGTAACAAGTTCAGAAGAGGATTACAAAAAAGAAATAGAGAGTATGAAAGAAATTTTAAAGAAAAATGGTTATGAAGATAAATTTATAAATAAAGTTATATTAAAATACAATAAATTTAATATTAAAGAACTAAATAGACAACACATAAATAAAAGCAGTATCATGTTAAAGGAAATATGTAAGAAATTCAATTTTGATGTCACATTTGAATGCAGGAATAAATTGAAAAATATTATGTTCTAAAATAAACAAATAAGTGATTTAAAATATGAAATGGGTATTATCTACAAAATTGAGTGTGAAATTTATAATAAATTCTATATAGGAGAAAGCAAAAGAACGATTCAAGAGAACGCATAATAGAATAAGGAAATTCTTTGAAGAATGGCCAAATAGATAGATCAGAAATTACAGAACACTGTATTAAATGTGGACATAGACTTCACTACTACTCAGTAATGTAAAAACTTTATACAACGAAAAAGATACTGTAACTAGAAACTTAATTGAAAGTATTCTCATAAGAAATACAAGCAGCCAAAATTTAAATAGAAACGAAGGGATAGAAATTAACGAGAGATTTGTAAATTTCGTTAAAGAAATGTTAAATTTAAATTTTAAAAAAACCCACAAAATTTGAAGAACTTGTAAATTAACATAGGGAGTTTTATTTATAATCTAATATTATTGAATTTATTATTATTATTATTATTATTGTCACAATGTAGGTAATGTTATGATTAATAAATTATTAATTATTAGTAAATTATTTGTTTATTGTTTATCAGTATGTTAGTAATGACATGATTCTTATTTTTGTATAAGGTTACTTATTTTGTTGAATTAAGGCTCGTTATCCTGTTTTTGTTATTTTTAAATTAATATTCCATTATATATGGTAGCTTGATAAAGGAAAGTCGTATTATCTTTCCCAAAATTTGCGTGTAAATTTGCATATTAAATATTTATTTATGTTTTTAAGAGTGATGAGATATTATTTTATAAACAATAACAACACCAAAAAAATTTAATTAATAAAGTTTCAAAATTTCGTTATAAAATCCGTTACGAAAAGCATGTAATTTACAAAACATTCATTAATTTATAATTTTTTTTTTTTTTAAAAAAACTTTAAATTCAGAAAAAAACTAACATGCATTCATTATTCACATGTGAAGCAACTCTAAAAATTAGGCCTAATAATGAATCCGTTAAGCTACATTTCAAAAGTATTTTACATTATCTTAAAAGGGGCTTACCTTTGTTATCTCGACAGATTCTTGACAAAGAATTGTGTAAAATATATTATATTCACTAGATAAAAACTGCAATTTCTCTCTTCAAAAGAAAAATGAAATAGGGAAAACTTAGTTGCCGATTGCGAGGTTCCGCATGGCTCCGATGGCTCTGCGATGGCTCCCTCTATAGTGGAGTTTGGCTACACAGCGCTTGATAAACAGACCTTTCTACAGAGGATATTGCCCCACCATAATTTTAACATTTAAATTTCATGCAATAAAATCATTATTTTCATTTTAAAATTACATATGTATTTTAATTTATCAATAAATCAAAAACATGATACACAATTTGTAACTTTTTATTTGCCAACCAAAAAAATAACGTTGGGCCAACGATGTTTTCCAAACGTTGGGCCTTCTCAGCGTTGCCAACCGTTGGCAACTGTTGGCATTCGGTTGGCAAAACCACCAACCATTCCCCAACAGTGCCAACCATGACCCAACGTTGGCCCAACGGTTTGTGTTACGTGGGTAGCATTTACTTTATAAAAAGTCTACATTTAGAACCACTTATAGTTTTATCCGATTCTTCGTTGTTATCACTTTGATTTCTTTCCTTGTTGATAACGATCTAATATTTTACATTGGGACATTTTACCTGCATCCCTCCTTCCATTTCGCTATCATTTGAATATTTTCTCGTCAAATGTTTTGTGCTTATGTTGTCTTTCATAATGCCTTTCACATAAAATCAGAATAAAAGAATTCTGTAATAATTAACGGCAACTAAATAGCATTTGAGTTTTTTTATTGACCCATCCTTTATGGCAGATTATAATGTAATATTTAATAATTTTGTTTTTAGAAATTTTGTTAAATAATATTTCTTTCTTAGGAGAATACGATATTTCTTTCATATCAGTTAAAGTAAAAACCTTTTCTTTTTTTTTTTTTTTTTAAACATAAAAAAATTGTATTATTAATCAAATATAAACCCACGTAACACAAAACTGATGGCCCAATGTTGGGCCAACGTTGACGGCCAACCGTTGGCCCAACGTTGTAATTGGCAGAGTTGCCAACGTTCGGCCAACATACACTTTCCCAGCGTTGGGCCAACGCGGTCGTGCCAACGTTGGGCCAACATTCACAGGTAACCGTTGGCCCAACGTTGAAATTGGCAGAGTTGCCAACGTTGGGCCAACGAGGTCGTGCCAATGTTGGGCCAATGAGGTCGGGCCAACACAATCATATCAAAATTGATCCAAAACAACATTGATGTTTGTAAATAGCCACATATATCAGCAACAGGAAATTTCCTAGATTCTTTATCTTATACCAGCAAAATTCAAGTCAAATGAAACAAATACACAGCATTTAAAGACACAGACAATTAAAATTTGCTAAAGTTCATTACACCAAAATGTTCATATATTGGCTCTCCTTTTAAAAGAATTTGTAAAACTACTGAAACAAATGATATGTTTTCCAAAAAAGTGATTCTGTAATATTTAGAAATAACAAAACGACCATTCTTTAAGTTTTATAGCTATTTACAAATATAATGTTCTTTGGAATCAGTATTGCAAATTGTTTTTGAAAACAATATAAATGAACTAATATGATTTATGATAAAATCTTGTCCATAAAAATAAATTAGTTCCTAGTAATCCTCAACATCAACTCCCCATTCCAATAATTATTATTTATTTAAACCTTATTGCTCTGTGAATATTAAGCGTATTTGAAAGAGGTTATTAAAAAATTTTTAAATCATATTAGGAAATTGAAGTTACTGTTTGTATATAATATGTCGATGTGAATATTAAGCTTTTAATACACCAATTCTCTTATAGATATGAAATAAGATGAAATACTGCTTCATAGTTTAACATTATTTTTAATGAAATATATATTTAATGTATTAAATAACTTAATGTAAAGTTTCACAAAACTGCTAGATATTAGGAATGATAATTTTATTAATCAACAAATTGCTTATCAAATAATGTGTGAATGAAAACAAGTTGTAAAGTAATTTAACAATGAATATATATGCACAAGTTTGATAGTTTATTTACAAAACATAAATGTAATGTATATACACAAATTGATATTTAATTTTATCACAGTAAAACTTAAACTACCATTGCTGCAACATCAGTGCTGGAATGATTGAAAATGACTATTAGAAATCCAACTTTCAGTAAAATAAAAAAAAAAATCTCTACCATTTTGTTTTCCTTTTGGAAATGACAAATTTTGAAATATATTAAAAAATATAAAAAGTTAATCATAACACTGATCTGAATTACAAATATATTAATTTAAAATGTAATGACAAAAATCAGTAATTGTAAACTTGTGATCTACACCATCAAGTTTGAATCTATACACCCTGTTTTAATTGAAAATTCAAGCCATTGCTATGCTGTCTTATTATAGCCTTTGTTTATGCAGAACAGCAACATTCAACATACTTTTAACTTAGATTGACTACTTTATCATTCATTATGAAATAAAAATAAATATTACACCACGCATTTACAAACAACAAAAGTGATTAAAATAATATTATTTAAGACCCTATACTGAGCTGAAGATCTGTCTGATAATGATTGAAGCATCAAATATTCAGTAGAATGGTTTTGATCTCAACTTGCAATCAAACACAAAAAAACTATTGTTCGAACTAAAATACTTTTTTTTTTATTTATTTATTTATTTATTGCTAGTTTTATTATACAAGACCAGTCCTACTAGGTGACATAAAAGTATCTGTGTTGTAGGTGCTGGTAATGATTCTATAAATTTTAAAACGTCTACAACAGTTTTCACAACAAATTAAAATTAGATTGCTAAAAATACAGAAAGAGTTATTACAAATTTTACACATATGACTTTTATAATTAATAAATTAAATTACATATTCATCAAGAGAAAAATAAGCTTTTTTTTTTTTTATAAAAATGGCACGAATTTATAATCAAAATAAGCAATTTTATAAAAATGATTTTTTTTTTTTTTGCAATAATGTTTAATTAATTCATTTAATCTTACCAGTTATAATTTTTTTTATTATAATATTTTTTAATACAGAAATTTTATGTATATTTATCATATCAAAAGAGAATTGTTCAAAGATATCATTAATGATTCTATTTTTAATTCTTAAGCCAAAATTATTTTTTGGGGCATCATACTGCATTTTCTTATATAAGCTTGTTGATCTCGTTTTATTGATGATATTTATATCATTTTTAAAACAAATCTTATAATAATAATTTATTATTAGATTATAAATTATTTTTTGTTGAGGTAACAGTATTTTGTTTTTTATAAGGATTTGATGTTTATGGTTTTCAGATTGATTTTTAAAATTTATAAAGATTATATTTAGAATTTTGTACAAAATTCTGTTAATATTTTTTACCTCTGATTTATTTAGATGAAACCAGCTTAACAAACCATAATCAATAAGTGAGTCAACATAAGATTTATATAATACAATTTTGGTTTTGTAGGGAAAACATCTTTAATATGGTGAAACATAAACAAAGTACTTTTTAATTTTTTTAATATATAAATATAGTGGTTGTGCCAGGAGAATTTGTTATTGATATATAAACCCAGATATTTCTGATTACTAATTAAATTTAAGTTTTGACAATTACAGTGGTGTGTTTTCATGGTTCATGTGTAAACACTGGAAATTATGGATTTTTATTTGTGGTATTATATCTATTTTTTTATTTTTCGTGTGGATTACCATAAGTTTTGTTTTGTCCTTATTAATGTTCATTTTATAATCATGTGTCCATTTTATCAGATTCGTGAAATCTGCTTGTATTTCTTTTATAGCTGTATCTAGATTAGTATTCATGTTAATTAAGATAAGATCGTCAGCATAAGCATAGATATTCGAAGTAGTTTGACAGTTGAAAACAGTATTTAAATAAATTGTAAATAATACTGGTCCTAAATTAGAACCCTGAGGTATTCCTTTCTTCAGATTATAAGGTTTGCTGAGTTTATTTTCTATTTTTATTTTACATTTTCTATTGCTAAGATAATTTTTTAGTATAGAATATATATTTGCTCTTAATCCAATATCATATATTTCTTGAAGTAGTATTTTATGGTCTAGACTATCAAATGCTTTTTCTAAATCAACGAATATTATAAGTACATATTTACTTTTATTTAAATTTTTGTTTATTATCTCACTTAAGTTATTCAGTAAGATAGTTGCACTTTTATTTTCTTGATAAGCATACTGGTTTTGATGTATAATGTTATATTTTTCAATATAATTATTAATTGAGTTTGTTAGATATGTTTCAACTATTTTAGATAGATTCGATAGTATTGATATTGGTCTATAATTTACACTTATTAAATGTATTTACACTTATACATTTTTATATATTGGAATAAGTTTTGCTATTTTCCATTTTTTTGGATAAATTCCATAATTTAATATTCTATTGATTAAAATTTTTAGTATTTGTGCAAAATAAGAATTAAATTTCTTTATGTCGGATACAGTTAAATTATCTATTCCTACAGAATTTTTATTTTTCATATTATTAATTATGCATATAATTTCATTTATAGTTGGTGTTAGCAATATCATTGAGTTACAATTATTATTTTTTTTTTTACATCTAATAGTTTTTGATTGCAATTACATATTTCTTTAGTTCCCAAATTTGCAAAAGGTAATTCCCATGTCATTGATAGTATTTTGTAGTCCTTTACTATGGATTAAATTGCTCAAGCTATTATTTGTTTTTGTATTTTCATTTTTATTTATAATTTCTTGTACAATTTTCCAATAGTTTTACCATTTTTTATATTTTCTTCCAATTTTGTCTTATAATATTCTTTTTTTAATTTTCTACTGTAATTACAAAGCCACTTTCTTTTTTTTCTTGTATTCAGTAAGATAGAGATTATTTGTTTTGTTTTTTTATATCTTGCATATAATTTATTTTTTTGATCGATATGAAAGTATAGATCTTCTGTCATCCATTCCTTTTTAAAAGTTTTGTTATTTGTTTTATGGTTTCTTGAATTATTTCCATTATACATATTATATGGGTCTTTCTTACATTTATTTATTATATTCATAAGAAGAGTAATAATTTTATTTGGATTATCAGTGTTATCTACTTTAATTTTATTTTCTAATGTTTGTACTTTCTCTATGAATTTGTTCTCATCTTTTATGAACTTAGATTTTGTTTTATGCCCAATTCCTTTTTCAGTTTTATAATTTTTTCAATTTCTTTTATTTGTAAAATAATAGTGTAATGATCCGATATATCACTATGTATAATATTCCCTAAGATGTTTTCTTTCTGATTATTAACAAAGCAATGATCGATACAAGTTTGAGAATGTGAGATATTTGTCTTTGCATCTCTAGTGATTCCATAGATATAATTTTTTAAACCTATAGAGTGATAAATTTCTAAGTACTTTTGTATTAGTGGATTATCTTTATTCTTTAGTATATCAATATTTATATCTCCAATAGAAATTAAAGTGGCTTTCTTTGTAATCTTTTTATTTATGTTATTCAAAATATCATTTAGTTCAATCAGAAAATTATTTTTATTAGTATTTGGAGGTCTATATATGGCAACTATTGGTATCTCTTTGCCATTTTTATTGATTCTATTCTGTTTTTCTGTAAATGTATATGCATTTTAACACATAAAATTGAAAAATAAATGCTTTTGAAGATTAATTCTACTGATGGTGTCTTCTTGATAATTGAAAAAAAAAAAAAAAA
>JAFIDM010034256.1:0-12174 GCA_023159025.1 Thereuonema tuberculata | reverse complement strand
CTTCGAATTATCCAAGTTGCACTATATTTTATTAAATATCAAGAGATAAAACAAAGAAGTTTTATAAGATTATTCCCTTTAACTGTCTGAAGAAAAATATTCGTGCTTGCAAAGAAATAATTTATATGTTTATTTCCTTACAGCTTTTTTTTTGTAAAAGATAGAATTTATTTATTACATAAAGTAACCTACCTTTGCCAGAACACTTTTAATATTCGACTTGCTTAGAAGTGAAGATCTCTTAATTTCGCTTTTTGCTATTTCGGAAATATTTTTACCCATTTCTCGTATCCACATAAAACATAATTAAAAATGTAAACAATTGAATTAACAGTAGAATTACAAGAAATGCTTAACTTACACCTAATTTTCTAGCTAATTTTCATTGTCTTACATATCTAATGACTAAGTCAATAACTAATTCATTCATTTATTCCACACTTCTAAACGTATATTAGCTCCAATTTTCAAGGAGCTGTGTGAAATGTAAATAAAAATATCAGGAAACAGATACATTTAAAAGCTTATTAAAAATATTTTTAATGCGTCGAAACATAAATACATGAATACGTTAGCCTTCATCAGTTCGGAAAATTACAGTCAGTGGTGGTTCTTTTAATATGTAACTATGTGACAGTACGACAGCACAAATATTATTTTAAATGTCAGGATTTGGATAAATCGGCATTATTTAACCATCGGGTGGAAACGGAGCATTTACTATTATTTCAGGAGGTGAAGGTGGTAGGAAGAAGCAGCAACCAGATGTCTCCATTCATCAACAGTCTTTCATGATAGCAACCACACCTACAATTAATAATGGATTTTCATAGTGCCCCACAACGTGTTCATGTATCGACGAATTAAAAAAATTAGTTTTTAAAATGTAACTGTGTTTCCTATTAATTATTCTTATATTATTTCATGAATAAGGAAAAAAAATAATAGATTTGAAGAATATTGAGTTGAAAATTACTTTTCAAATCTACCATCATTTAATATATAAGAACGATATAGCTGTAACTTAGTTATGTTTTCACAGAGGAATGGAAAAACTGATTCCTTTATCCACGTTTTTCATAAAAGCATGATGTAAATTGGTATGAAAAACAAATTTCTGCTGTGTTCTTGTGTAGTTTTTCAAACTATTGCAGTCGTGTAATTTCTTAACCGAGACAACTATCAAAATAGTTAAGCAATGTTTAAAAATTGTACTTTTTCTCCTGAAATTTTGTCTCGAGGAAACCGACTTGTTTCCTTGAGACAAAACTCCAAAAGCCAAAGTACAGTTGTCGAACCCCTGGTTTGACTTGTAAACTACTATGAAGCATTCGAATGCATTTCACTTAAAGAAGAATGCATCTCAATCCATAGAGAAGAGAGCTGTTTACAAACGCATTAAATACCGAAACTAGTTTACTTTTCTATATAATATTTACATTAATATGCGTTAAGCGATTGCCTTACATTGATCTGCTTTATTTAAATATTTATCTAAATATTGGCAGACCATGATCCCCCCCCCCAATGAAATAATAACCCTCCATAAACGGATTCAAATTGCTTTACATGTACATTAAATAGCATTTATATTTAAAAAAAGGTTTATTTAACACAAATGGGAGGGATTCAGTGCAGAAATGAATTAAATTTCATACCAATCATTTTGAAAAAAATCTAGTCTATTATTTACATTACTAATAATTTAAAATGATTTTTTTTTTCACTTCAAAATATGCGAACTCAATTATTCAGTGAGGTATTTAACTGAGAATGTGAAAAAAATGGATTTAGTCCACTTTGCACTGGTTTCTCATTTGTTTAAGTATATTGAAACTTACTATGGATATTTCACGGCTGAGATCAAAAGTATCTATTAGGGTTCTTGTGGTGGCATAAGATAAAAGAGTGGTCTGATAATGCATGCATAAGATTTTCCTGAAACAAAAGTTTTTATATTTTTAAATCAATTAATGAAACGACTAAATAATAATAAATATCTACAAAATTATTTGATTTAATACCTACTTGCCTTTGAGCATAGAGAACTTTACCCGATTCATGGTTATTATAATAATTTAAGGGATATGTTTGATTAATGGCCACATTCGTATGTGAATATATTCTCTTCAGGGCTGTCCAAATAGCGTAATTAACCACTGTTCTAAATAACATAAAAAGATAAAATTCAAATTAACAATTATTCCACAATTAAACCACACATCGACTCTAAACATATATACATTTATTAAAAAACCTGATATGCTCCGACAGCCATCACGGTTTTTAATATGTACTGTATTTTTAGAGTCTGTCTGTGTTTCAGTTTTGGAATAATCATTGCTTGGTTTTAGACAAGTTAAAATATGTTAAAATAAATTGAAATTCTCAGTAATTTGCTTCATATTAATCGAGAGAGTTACTAACAATCGAAATTACTACATTTCGTATTTAAAGAACAAACTTTCACAAAACGTTCCATTTACCTTCTTTTCATCTTATTATAAAATCTTTTTATGTGCAATAAGAAATTATTCAAAGTCAACCATATTTGCAACATATATGAAAGGTTGAAACACATGTATAGCTACGTTTCTGGTCTCCTTATTGGTCGAAACCCATTCTCAAGTTTACTCTCTGTGTGTGAGACCTTCACACGTGACGACTCCATCTTAAACAGAAGGACGAACTAAAATACGCTGGTGATAACTTGAGAACGGGTGTTGATCAATATGGAGGCCGGAAACGTAGCTATACATGTGTTTCAACCTTTCATATATGTTGCAAATATGGTTGACTTTGAATAATTTCTTATTGCACATAAAAAGATTTTATAATAAGATGAAAAGAAGGTAAATGGAACGTTTTGTGAAAGTTTGTTCTTTAAATACGAAATGTAGTAATTTCGATTGTTAGTAACTCTCTCGATTAATATGAAGCAAATTACTGAGAATTTCAATTTATTTTAACATATTTTAACTTGTCTAAAACCAAGCAATGATTATTCCAAAACTGAAACACAGACAGACTCTAAAAATACAGTACATATTAAAAACCGTGATGGCTGTCGGAGCATATCAGGTTTTTTAATAAATGTATATATGTTTAGAGTCGATGTGTGGTTTAATTGTGGAATAATTGTTAATTTGAATTTTATCTTTTTATGTTATTTAGAACAGTGGTTAATTACGCTATTTGGACAGCCCTGAAGAGAATATATTCACATACGAATGTGGCCATTAATCAAACATATCCCTTAAATTATTATAATAACCATGAATCGGGTAAAGTTCTCTATGCTCAAAGGCAAGTAGGTATTAAATCAAATAATTTTGTAGATATTTATTATTATTTAGTCGTTTCATTAATTGATTTAAAAATATAAAAACTTTTGTTTCAGGAAAATCTTATGCATGCATTATCAGACCACTCTTTTATCTTATGCCACCACAAGAACCCTAATAGATACTTTTGATCTCAGCCGTGAAATATCCATAGTAAGTTTCAATATACTTAAACAAATGAGAAACCAGTGCAAAGTGGACTAAATCCATTTTTTTCACATTCTCAGTTAAATACCTCACTGAATAATTGAGTTCGCATATTTTGAAGTGAAAAAAAAAATCATTTTAAATTATTAGTAATGTAAATAATAGACTAGATTTTTTTCAAAATGATTGGTATGAAATTTAATTCATTTCTGCACTGAATCCCTCCCATTTGTGTTAAATAAACCTTTTTTTAAATATAAATGCTATTTAATGTACATGTAAAGCAATTTGAATCCGTTTATGGAGGGTTATTATTTCATTGGGGGGGGGGATCATGGTCTGCCAATATTTAGATAAATATTTAAATAAAGCAGATCAATGTAAGGCAATCGCTTAACGCATATTAATGTAAATATTATATAGAAAAGTAAACTAGTTTCGGTATTTAATGCGTTTGTAAACAGCTCTCTTCTCTATGGATTGAGATGCATTCTTCTTTAAGTGAAATGCATTCGAATGCTTCATAGTAGTTTACAAGTCAAACCAGGGGTTCGACAACTGTACTTTGGCTTTTGGAGTTTTGTCTCAAGGAAACAAGTCGGTTTCCTCGAGACAAAATTTCAGGAGAAAAAGTACAATTTTTAAACATTGCTTAACTATTTTGATAGTTGTCTCGGTTAAGAAATTACACGACTGCAATAGTTTGAAAAACTACACAAGAACACAGCAGAAATTTGTTTTTCATACCAATTTACATCATGCTTTTATGAAAAACGTGGATAAAGGAATCAGTTTTTCCATTCCTCTGTGAAAACATAACTAAGTTACAGCTATATCGTTCTTATATATTAAATGATGGTAGATTTGAAAAGTAATTTTCAACTCAATATTCTTCAAATCTATTATTTTTTTTCCTTATTCATGAAATAATATAAGAATAATTAATAGGAAACACAGTTACATTTTAAAAACTAATTTTTTTAATTCGTCGATACATGAACACGTTGTGGGGCACTATGAAAATCCATTATTAATTGTAGGTGTGGTTGCTATCATGAAAGACTGTTGATGAATGGAGACATCTGGTTGCTGCTTCTTCCTACCACCTTCACCTCCTGAAATAATAGTAAATGCTCCGTTTCCACCCGATGGTTAAATAATGCCGATTTATCCAAATCCTGACATTTAAAATAATATTTGTGCTGTCGTACTGTCACATAGTTACATATTAAAAGAACCACCACTGACTGTAATTTTCCGAACTGATGAAGGCTAACGTATTCATGTATTTATGTTTCGACGCATTAAAAATATTTTTAATAAGCTTTTAAATGTATCTGTTTCCTGATATTTTTATTTACATTTCACACAGCTCCTTGAAAATTGGAGCTAATATACGTTTAGAAGTGTGGAATAAATGAATGAATTAGTTATTGACTTAGTCATTAGATATGTAAGACAATGAAAATTAGCTAGAAAATTAGGTGTAAGTTAAGCATTTCTTGTAATTCTACTGTTAATTCAATTGTTTACATTTTTAATTATGTTTTATGTGGATACGAGAAATGGGTAAAAATATTTCCGAAATAGCAAAAAGCGAAATTAAGAGATCTTCACTTCTAAGCAAGTCGAATATTAAAAGTGTTCTGGCAAAGGTAGGTTACTTTATGTAATAAATAAATTCTATCTTTTACAAAAAAAAAGCTGTAAGGAAATAAACATATAAATTATTTCTTTGCAAGCACGAATATTTTTCTTCAGACAGTTAAAGGGAATAATCTTATAAAACTTCTTTGTTTTATCTCTTGATATTTAATAAAATATAGTGCAACTTGGATAATTCGAAGCTGAAGGGACCAGTACAAAACTTCGAATTATCCAAAACTTCGAATTAAACAAGTTACACTTTTTAACTTTAATTTCAGGTCCACTGAATTCTTGAAAAGATTATTCTGTCAATAAGTAAATATTTATTCAGAAAGATCATGGTATGAAAGACTTAAACACTATATGTATGTAAACAAAATAAGATTTATATTACGTAAGCTACAGTACGTATTACATTCAATACAGAAAATTATAGTTTTTCAAAAAACTGTGTAATGTCTGATTGTTTTGTAGAATTCAGTCGCTCAAGATTAGCAAAATCATCAAGCATGTTTAGTGAACGGAAAACAGCTTCACTTACGTTGGTTTGCCCTTCAATGTACCGACGAAATTCGGCGCTATCCCGTACTCGTTGGCGATTTGGCATTTCTTCTTCACACCCTTTTCCATCTCGCGAATGACGGCAACCTTTTCAGCGAACGTTAAATTCTTGTACATGCGTGGTTTACTGAAAGACATGGTGACACTGACAGCAGGAAGCTCGAATGGCGTCTGAAGCGTTACGTGTCGAACGGTGGCGGGAAGGGGATTTCAGTTGTCGAATTTCTTAACGATGAAACGCCGAAAAATTGTTATAGTTCGAAATTTTTTATAAAAAACTTCGAATTAAGGAAGTTGAACTTCGAATTATCCACGATTTTTTAACATTAATTTAATAAGAAATTCAAGGGACTAAGAGAAATCTTCGAATTAACCATGATTTCGAATCAAGACGTTCGAATTATCCAAGTTGCACTGTAATAGAAATTTCTTCATTCTTTGTTCATTACCTCTTATAAAATTGTGTAGTTAAGCATCTGACAATCAACCATCTTTGCACTTGAATGAAACTGGCACTTTTTTAATTAATATCACTAAAGCAACGGAACAGCATAGATACAGTAAACAACAAACAATCAAACGAAAACCATCTTAGCTTAAATGTCATTTCTAAAAGTTATAACGATGACATTGCCATCAATGAGTAATTAACTGAAATTATTAAAAAAATAACTAATTATCTTTCAGTGTTGATATGAAAATTCAGTGTTATTGTTGCTATTGCAGTTAATGCCTTCCATCTACAGAAAAGTAACTTCATCCAGCGATCATAGAATATTCCCGAATAAATTACGATGCTGTCATTTAAGTCAACTGCAATGTCACTGAAAGATTCAATAATCCATCTCCATCCTTCGGAACAAAATGATAGCTTTACTGAGGTAGAAAGCAGTAAATGATTAACAAATTCCACTGAACTGCTGTTAACTTCTTTGTAGGGTGAGTGATGTACGGAAAAGTCGAATCTTGAATCACGAATATCTCCGATTCGAAACAATTACGCTATCGCAGGTTTAGAATGATAAATACTGAAGAGAAGATACCATTGTTTGCCACAAAGCTTTTCAAAACAACGGATACAAATGAAGTTGGCATCAAATAATTGTAATTTTGGCCTATCATCTTAAAAATATACCATAAGCTGGAAATAACTTTATGAAACTTTTTCCATACAAATAAGGAGAACTATATTCTGAACAAAACATTACACTTTACCTAATGTTTAAGCGAAACTAAGCCTTAGAATAACTCTTATAACTTCGCGATGGAATAGCGAAATAAATACAATGAACACGGTTTTCTGAATGTTTATATCTCGATAGGGCACTAAAGCTTTACCTTCGTAGCTCCCATTTGCCTTCCAATCTGCGATGAATATCGGAAATTACTAATGATTTTGAAGTAAGAACTGGAGACGAAATAAAAAAACAGTAGGAATACAACAATAAGCCTATTGTAATAAAACAGTAGATGTTTTGTTGTTTAATCCACACTCATATTTTTCATTGCTATTTTTTTTTGATAAAGCAAATGCACAAAATAACTCAAATAAAAAAAAGTATTAATTTAATTTTATATGATATTAAAATAGAATAGTTTTTCTTCCACAGTTTGATACAATGAACCAATACTATCTCTATCCTAGTTGGGTAGAAGATCAAGAAAAACTGGATCAATATTACGAAGATGTAAGTAGAGATATTATTATACACTGAAGCTCGGTTATAACGCGGTTGTTTATATCGCGAATTCGGATATAACGCGATGTGGTCTTGGACATCTATTTTGGAAAAGGTGTATAATTGTAAAATTGCAAATTTACCGTTTTTTCGCCTAAAATCAAATCAAAGGTGTAATTAATATGCTTGTTTCTTTATTATTTACAGTAATTGAGACTCTACACCCACCCTAATGTCACGAAAATGCGTCAAATACAATATATTTTTAAAAGAATACCAGAATCGCGGACTTTTTCGTTTAACCAAAATCAATATCGAGATCTATTTTTCTGCCAATGACAACCGGTGAAGAGGCCCATGTAATCGAATAGGCATATGAAGACCTAGTTTCGATCCACGTGACTCATTTGTACAAGATGCCAAGATGGCGGCGCCAAATCTATTTTGGCTAATGTAACCCATCAAAGTGTTGAAAAGGCAATGATTTTTGTATTTATAAATATAAAATTCTCTCACATAGCTCTAAATGATGTAGGTAACGCGAAATGACCATTTGAAATCGATTTGGAATCGTGTGGGCGATAATAAGGTGCAATATACGACATTTGGCGTCGCGAAATAATAAAAGTTCGGTTATATCGCAGTTATATCGCGATCTTAGAGATCTTGGATCCGAAAGATCGCATTATAACCGAGCTTCTGTGTAATTGCGAACTTGAAAATAATTTAAGACAATATAAAATAAAAGAAGCATAAAAGAGCTTGCAAGCTTATTATGAATTGATTTCCGTCGTTTACATATAACAAATCCCAAACCACAAAACTGTTAAAATGGTAATCATTTATTGTTGTAACAATATTCTTGAAAAGCATGTTATTTAAGTTCTACGAAATTATACATTGATAAAGAATGCATTTACGTTTTGGTTTTCTGTTTTGAAATCAGAATGCTCTAGTTATAAATACGATATTCTAAATTCTTAACGTGCTGGAGGTAACAATAGTCTAATAATTACGACTACTGCCGTACAATACATTTAAAAAGAGATATTTATAGGTTTCGAGAGACCCCAAAAAATGGTTCTCTTTCTCAGATAGAAATAATTACAAAGGAAAGACATATAAAAAAAATCCTTGAACACAGTGGACAGCCAATCAGTGTTTGAACGGTTCCAATCAGCAGCATGGTTGAGGTGGTCAGGTCTATATTGGCGGGATCAGTAAATTACAATGACCATCACCTCCTTTTTTGTATTCCCTCCTTCCCTTGTCATTCAAATGTACTGATCCTACAATATGAACCTGCCCACCCCAAACATCTGCTGATTGGAACCGTTCAAACACTGATTGGCTGTCCACTGTGTTCAAGGAATTTTTTTTTATGTCTTTCCTTTGTAATTATTTGTATCTGAGAAAGAGAACCGTTTTTTGGGGTCTCTCGAAACCTATAAATATCTCTTTTTAAATACGGTAGTAGTCGTAATTATTAGACTATTGTTACCTCTAGCACGTTAAGAATTTAGAATAACGTATTTATATCTAGAGCATTCTGATTTCAAAACAGAAAACCAAAACGTAAATGCATTCTTTATCAATGTATAATTTCGTAGAACTTAAATAACATGCTTTTCAAGAATATTGTTACAACAATAAATGATTACCATTTTAACAGTTTTATGGTTTGGGATTTGCTATATGTAAACGACGGAAATCAATTCATAATAAGCTTGCAAGCTCTTTTATGCTTCTTTTATTTTATATTGTCTTAAATTATTTTCAAGTTCGCAATTACACAGAAGCTCGGTTATAATGCGATCTTTCGGATCCAAGATCTCTAAGATCGCGATATAACTGCGATATAACCGAACTTTTATTATTTCGCGACGTCAAATGTCGTATATCGCACCTTATTATCGCCCACACGATTCCAAATCGATTTAAAATGGTCATTTCGCGATTACCGACATCATTTAGAGCTATGTGAGAGAATTTTATATTTATAAATACATAAATCATTGCCTTTTCAACACTTTGATGGGTTACATTAGCCAAAATCGATTTGGCGCCGCCATCTTGGCATCTTGTACAAATGAAGTCACGTGGATCGAAACTAGGTCTTCATATGCCTATTCGATTACATAGGCCTCTTTACTGGTTGTCATTGGCAGAAAAATAGATCTCGATATTCATTTTGGTTAAACGAAAAAGTCCGCGATTCTGGTATTCTTTTAAAAATATATTGTATTTGACGCATTTTCGTGACATTAGGATGGGTGTAGAGTCTCAATTTCTGTAAATAATAAGGAAACAAGCATATTAATTTACACCTTTGATTTGATTTTAGGCGAAAAAACGGTAAATTTTGCAATTTTACAATTATACACCTTTTCCAAAATAGAAGGGGTCCAAGACCACATCGCGTTATATCCGAATTCGCGACATAAACAACCGCGTTATAACCGAGCTTCAGTGTATAATAATATCTCTACTTACATCTTCGTAATATTGATCCAGTTTTTCTTGATCTTCTACCCAACTAGGATAGAGATAGTATTGGTTCATTGTATCAAACTGTGGAAGAAAAACTATTCTATTTTAATATCATATAAAATTAAATTAATACTTTTTTTTTATTTGAGTTATTTTGTGCATTTGCTTTATCAAAAAAGAAAAATAGCAATGAAAAATATGAGTGTGGATTAAACAGCAAAACATCTACTGTTTTACTACATTAGGCTTATTGTTGTATTCCTACTGTTTTTTTATTTCGTCTCCAGTTCTTACTTCAAAATCATTAGTAATTTCCGATATTCATCGCAGATTGGAAGACAAATGGGAGCTACGAAGGTAAAGCTTTAGTGCCCTATCGAGATATAAACATTCAGAAAACCGTGTTCATTATATTTATTTCGCTATTCCATAGCGAAGTTATAAGAGTTATTCTAAGGCTAAGTTTCGATTAAACATTAGGTAAAGTGTAATGTTTTGTTCAGAATATAGTTCTCCTTATTTGTATGGAAAAAGTTTCAGAAAGTTATTTCCAGCTTATGGTATATTTTTAAGATGATAGGCCAAAATTACAATTATTTGATGCCAACTTCATTTGTATCCGTTGTTTTGAAAAGCTTTGTGGCAAACAATGGTACCTTCTCTTCAGTACTTATCATTCTAAACCTGCGATGGCGTAATTGTTTCAAATCGGAGATATTCGTGATTCAAGATTCGGTTTTCCCGTACATCACTCACCTTACAAAGAAGTTAGCAGCAGTTCAGTGGAATTTGTTAATCATTTACTGCTTTCTACCTCAGTAAAGCTATCATTTTGTTCCGAAGGATGGAGATGGATTATTGAATCTTTCAGTGACATTGCAGTTGACTTAAATGACAGCATCGTAATTTATTCGGGAATATTCTATGATCGCTGGATGAAGTTACTTTTCTGTAGATGGAAGGCATTAACTGCAATAGCAACAATAACACTGAATTTTCATATCAACACTGAAAGATAATTAGTTATTTTTTTAATAATTTCAGTTAATTACTCATTGATGGCAATGTCATCGTTATAACTTTTAGAAATGACATTTAAGCTAAGATGGTTTTCGTTTGATTGTTTGTTGTTTACTGTATCTATGCTGTTCCGTTGCTTTAGTGATATTAATTAAAAAAGTGCCAGTTTCATTCAAGTGCAAAGATGGTTGATTGTCAGATGCTTAACTACACAATTTTATAAGAGGTAATGAACAAAGAATGAAGAAATTTCTATTACAGTGCAACTTGGATAATTCGAACGTCTTGATTCGAAATCATGGTTAATTCGAAGATTTCTCTTAGTCCCTTGAATTTCTTATTAAATTAATGTTAAAAAATCGTGGATAATTCGAAGTTCAACTTCCTTAATTCGAAGTTTTTTATAAAAAATTTCGAACTATAACAATTTTTCGGCGTTTCATCGTTAAGAAATTCGACAACTGAAATCCCCTTCCCGCCACCGTTCGACACGTAACGCTTCAGACGCCATTCGAGCTTCCTGCTGTCAGTGTCACCATGTCTTTCAGTAAACCACGCATGTACAAGAATTTAACGTTCGCTGAAAAGGTTGCCGTCATTCGCGAGATGGAAAAGGGTGTGAAGAAGAAATGCCAAATCGCCAACGAGTACGGGATAGCGCCGAATTTCGTCGGTACATTGAAGGGCAAACCAACGTAAGTGAAGCTGTTTTCCGTTCACTAAACATGCTTGATGATTTTGCTAATCTTGAGCGACTGAATTCTACAAAACAATCAGACATTACACAGTTTTTTGAAAAACTATAATTTTCTGTATTGAATGTAATACGTACTGTAGCTTACGTAATATAAATCTTATTTTGTTTACATACATATAGTGTTTAAGTCTTTCATACCATGATCTTTCTGAATAAATATTTACTTATTGACAGAATAATCTTTTCAAGAATTCAGTGGACCTGAAATTAAAGTTAAAAAGTGTAACTTGTTTAATTCGAAGTTTTGGATAATTCGAAGTTTTGTACTGGTCCCTTCAGCTTCGAATTATCCAAGTTGCACTATATTTTATTAAATATCAAGAGATAAAACAAAGAAGTTTTATAAGATTATTCCCTTTAACTGTCTGAAGAAAAATATTCGTGCTTGCAAAGAAATAATTTATATGTTTATTTCCTTACAGCTTTTTTTTTGTAAAAGATAGAATTTATTTATTACATAAAGTAACCTACCTTTGCCAGAACACTTTTAATATTCGACTTGCTTAGAAGTGAAGATCTCTTAATTTCG
>JAFIDM010034255.1:0-12175 GCA_023159025.1 Thereuonema tuberculata | reverse complement strand
TAAATGCAGTTGCAAATAAGGCAAGAGGTGGTGGCTATGAAAGTGAACAAGCTTATATTGCAAAGAGCAGGAACAACTTTCGTAAGTTGTGTAAAGGGTACTTGGTAGTTTATAGGTGGAAATCTTTGTCAATTGAGAAGATTAGCAACGACAGCAAATAGAGACTATTCAGTGAAAAAGATGAAACAGTGTCAATCGTTGTTGGTACTCTTGGAATAATTCCAAAACCAAAAATTATTGAAATCAGCTACATCAGGCTAAAAGATATAACTTTTTCACTTAACCTGTATTATATTTGATTGACCTGTACTGTTTTGTCCGAATAAATGGGCCATTTGCTTACAGAGATAGATAATATTTAAATTCCTAAATAATATTTAAATTTTACTTTTATTATCTAGGAAGTTATATTTATTTGTAATAAATCTCAAGGTACCTTCTGGGATATTTGCTGTCATTTATATTTGATTAAACAACTAAATGATTAAATGAAAAGAAATTCCTGAATAGAAAAATATTAAAATATCAATTTTTAATACTTTCAGGGTCAGGTCTTTTTAGTATAAATTCATATACAAAGAATGAATATAAAACTGGACAGTACAGCACAGGATTATCCGCGGACCTCTCCTGTTTCCATTTTTTTTTTAATGTACAATAAATTACGGAATTAAAAAAAATAAATAAATGATAGAATAAGGCACACAATGAAAGAGGCTAACAAAGTAAATGAAGAAAATTACAGACAAACAATTTAAAGAACGATCTTGTGGGCGGAGCTTACTCCGGCAGATTACACTAAATTACGGGAGAGCCTACATACTTGTAAATAAGCCACAACTTGATTTTTTTATTTTTTTATTTTGTAAATTTGTTTTACATTCTTTCATTCACGTACACTAATTTGAAAGTTGAGTGTTATTTTAAACAAAACTTTACATCTGACGCTTGAGGTATTAATTGTAGTTGTACATGGAGAGGATAACGTTAAAAACTTTTGTTAAAAAGTAAAGCCTGTTTTACATTTACCATTTCACTCGCCATAACCTGGACATTTCACTCGCCATCACCTAGACATCACAGATGTCCAGTAAATGGAGAGCGATAGAGTCTGGGCTATTTTCGAAGAAATGTCGAGACAGCAGATGGCTGGACATTTGACACCAGCGCTCCTGGTGACGAATTGTAGAACTTGGAAGTCCAATCGATTTGTATCTATTTATTCGAAATTACAGATTACAAAAATGATTTTCACAATCGGAGGGCATCTTTTCCTTATGTTTTCGTGGATGCTTTCATAAAATGTTACATTATTAATCAAAATCATTTCAGAATTTCGGCATGAAAATTCGAATCGAGACGAGCGATCGACATCTCGAAAAGATATCGCGATTTGATCGAGATTTAACGAGACTGTGTTATTTATCGAAACTGATTTATCGAAACTGAAAACAAAGAAACACAAAGCGATGAAAAAAAACATGAATATTTCCTATTTTAATTAATTAAAGACATTCTTTCACCTATCCGATGCATTGACTAAATGGTTTTTATATAAATCAATGCTATTTTTATCGTAAATAAAACGTAGGCATGATGACAATTGCGAAGTGTAAATGTTCCCTGTGATGGAAGGCGTTATGGTAAGTGTAAAACGATACACAAATCACTCGCAATCTACCCTGACATGTCCTGCGTTATGGCTTGGAAAATGGCGAGTGAAATAGTAAATGTAAAACGGCCTTAAGAAAATAAAGTATAATAAAATAATTGTTTTTAATACATGTACTGTAACTGTATGTATTGCCATTTTAATGTAAATAAAACATGTTAAAAGCATTTTTGTGTTAATTTTCGCCACTTTTCGTCCTATTTCGGATTATTCGCGGAATTCGCTTATCCGCAGTTGCAGCGCCATCTAATTCCACGGATAATCGAGAGTTTACTGTATATCTATGTATAGTATATCTAAGCAGAACATTTAGTGATCTATCATTGTTTTCATTGAAGCTTCTTTATTTTTAGTAATCTTCTTAACTATAAGCTAATTCTACTGCACACAGTTTTACCACTAATAATTTCCTAATGATCATTATTTTTCTTTTCCTATCTGGGTTTTTTCTTTTTGACTGAGGCTATTTGTTGAAATCTTGTTTCCTTAAGTTTACACATAAGATTAACTTCGAAGAAATGTTACTTGCGAAATTTATAAAAGAATACAGAATAAAGATTGCACAAACATTTTTTTTTACAAGATTAAAAAAAAATTAAATAAAACGAAATTGTCAGCTGATGCAAGAATGAGGAAAAGGACGGGAGTTAAAGCCAAAAAAGATTAACGAAAAAATTAAAAAATAAGGAAAGGAAATGTAAATACTACTTTAAATATTATTATTTTATTTGCATTGATTTAATTTCATTTGTAGATTTATTTATAAGGACACGTTAATTCGACTACTTTCTTCTCATTGTTTTAATAAATAGTATTTCTTCATTATTGTTACTTTGAAACTGGCAGCATTTGATGTCGGATTTTTTCTTTTTTAACCAATTGTTTCTTAAATAACTTTTCTTTATTTTAATTCCTTATTAATTTTGAATTCTTTATTTCAGTTACAATAAATTAAATGAAATCAAATGAAATCTGATCTTCTCAAAGTATTTGATTAATTATCTGAATATTATTTTGATAGTTTATTATCTTCTACAAAGTAGATCATTTAAAAAATATCGGATAAAAAGATAAAAAAATTATATATATATATATTTTTTTTTTGAAATTTTTATTTATAAGAGACTTAGAATTCATTATTGTTTAAAAATCTCCAGAAGAAATACCCCAATGAGGTTCAAGAAGTATTTTACTTTTGATCATCAAGAATAATCTTGGATTACATAATTATAAAAATGTCGGATTGTATAGTTATAAGTTTTTTATTATCTTCACATTATCGAATAAATTTGAATTTTCTAATTTTTTTTTTTTCAGTTTTTCTATTTTTTTTCAACGTTCCTTCATTTTTTTTTTCTATTTTTTTTTTAATGTATCATTTATTTTTGTTCTAAATATTCATTTCTGTTTGTTATATATATATGTGTGTGTGTGTGTGTGTGTGTAATTCTTTAACCAAAGTATTTACATTTTATTTAACTGAATTTTTAACAAATATCAATACCTTCTGACGATGCTGCTATTATTATTATGTTTCTATGTTTCAAACCTTGGGTTTCCCCAGCAAAAACAATATGGCGGGTCAAGGTCCACAACACAAATTGTACAAAATATAGCGAATTCGTGGTGTAGTGGCTGTCTGTATCCTGTGAGATGAGTCCCTAACTGTGTAACAGTGTAGAAGTCGCGCATAAGATCCTGGTTCATCTGTGATGACCATCGGATGCGCTGGCGTGGTTTCCCAGTCTTGGTGGTCGCCTGCTCTGACACAGACGAAACACTTCCGACCGTTCGGGCTGGATGTTGTTGTCCGGGTATTAGGGTAGCCATACTACAGAATGGGATGACACTTTCTCCGCCATCACCTGCCGGAGACTGTAATATATTTTTCGAACGGAGGCCTCTGCCTAACCCCCGAACGCGGGTGACTTTATCCTGCGCCATAGCCGATGCAGCATGATCTATATTAGAACGAGTTTTATGGAAACGAGAATTATTATTATTAATTTAGGGAATGTTAATTATGATAATTCAATGTTTCAGAATATAAAATATATTAAGAAGATTTTTGTTTCTTGAATTGCACAGAATAGTGAATTGCTTGAAGCTACTTGTGGAATGAAAATGACATTTATCGTCTGTCCTCTCTATATTCCTATTCTTCAATTCCGACTAATACTCCAAGGAAATATAAAATCAAAGAACTAAAAAGGACATTAATAAATGTAAATAGCCAGCAGTGTTGTAAAAAGAAGAATCTTTTTATTTCAGTTATGCATTTGGATATTTCGAAAAATTTGCTCTTTTAAATTTAAAATAAAATAGAGATTTATTCTTAATAAAAGTCGTATTTGAAATTATTTAGAAGGAAGTACTTTAATTTTGAGGCATCATCTCCCTTCAGTTTTAAAAGATTTTGTAGCAGAAACAAATTTGTTAAGTTCAATTCTACCTTTAGATCTAAAAGATATTGAAGATCTGACTCAAGTAATTCAGGCGACTGCAAACCTTTTATTTCGTTTCCATAGTTCTTTACCAATACACTTAAAATTCTGAAAATTTTAATATGACCTTGTGAAGAATGGGTTTTTTTTTTATTTTCTTGTTTTGAATATTACAGAAAATATTCTATAATTACTTAAATTAAAATTCAAAAACAGTCAATTTCGGTAATTTCAACTACAAAAAGCTTGAATAAAATCTCAAATGATAAAAAATTCGCAAGATAATGATTTATATTTAAAATACTTATTATTAATGCAACACTTAATTTAAAAAAAATAAAATTGTTTGAGAATAAATTATTTTTTTTACTGGATTTCAAATAATTCATAATAAAAAATGTTTTCATTAATGGCTTTCTAAATATCATGCAAATTCATCTGATGCTATTCGTTTTCGAAAATAAATTAATTATGAAGCATTTTTTTTTATAAAAATAGATTTTAATAAATTTAACACAAATCTATTTAAAAATCAAACTAAAGATGTAAATTTACAAATAAAATGTAAGAATTCATTTCTATCGTAATTTAAAAATTATCATATTAAAAGAACCGAATAAAAAAATAAGAGTGTTTAAATTTCAGTAGATATTTTAGGGTTCATTTAAAAGATTGAGGTTCATTAAGACAAATAAACGAATAGAAAAAAAGAACATTCTAAAGTATCCTAATGTTACTAATGTATTTATTTATGAATTACCATTAAAAGTATTTTACTGTAAAATTGTATCTCTTTTTTTTTTATTGCTTTTCATCTTGTTTTATGTAATTTTATTTGAAAACCATGATTATTTTCATATATTTGATATTTCCTAAAATCTTCCAAAATGTTGTTTGTTTCGATTCTTAAATTATTTTTCAGATAAAAACATTAAAAAAACAATATTCTAATTATTAAAAGAAACAGAAACAGAAGAAAAAAACAACACTAAAATAACTTCTTCTTTCTCCATTAATAATAATAAAATAAAAGACTTCACCTTTACTTGGTATAAGTAATAGACTTCGAAAACTCGCTATAATATGTGGTTTATTTTAAAATTAAATATAAGTTCCGATCTTTTTTTCTAATCAACTAGTCGGCTACCCGTCGCTTCGCTCCGGAAGCCTCCCTTATGTAACGGAAAACCATTTTTTATTTATTAAAACACACACACACACACACAAATTACATCAAGGAAACTAAAACTAAAATTTTTTAAAAGCTTTTTTTTAATTTTTTGATGTCTATATTCTCTCAATCTACGACTGCTTTTAGAACCACCTTGTAAATCATATATCTATGATATATTTTTATTTTTTACAGAGATTAGAATGTAGGCCTAGTGGTCTAATGGCTAAGACGTCTAACTTCTGAGCAGTATTCTACCTAATAGAAATAGTGCATCTTTCTTTCTAGACTATCTTTTTTTTTATTCCTATTGATATTTTTCTGTCGTTTTCGAGTTAGAAATAGTGATGGTTTTTGAGTTACAAATAGTGATTTTTCAGTATTCTACCTAATGAAATACTGCTTCTTATTTCTTGACTTTTTTTTTTTTATTCCAAATGATACTTTTCAGTGGTTTCTGAGTTACAATAGTGTTCAGTATTCTATCTAATAGAAATACTGCTTCTTTCTTTTTTGAGTCTCATTTTAATTATAATTGTCACTTTTCAGTGACGTTTGAGTTACATTTATTGATGGTTTTTGAGTTGCAAATAGTGATTTTTTCGATATTCCACCTCAAAAAAAGAGTGCTTCTCTCTTTCTTGACTCTGTTTTCTTAACTCCAACATCTGGCGTGTACACCCACATATTTTTCAATATCACGTAGGATTTGGTTAAGTAAGAATATTTAAAATATTGCAACGTTTCGGCAATTATCGTTCTAATTGTCAGTTTCGAATTAAAAATAAACTGACTGATGTGAAATAAATAAACAATCTTGAGATTCAAAAAAAAGATTGAATACATTCCTTATTGATGGGGGAAAGCAAAGGAGATATAAGTCAAAAAACCATATAAAGAGAGTTGTAGTCCCTATGGCCTAATGGATAAGGCATCTGACTTCGGATCAGAAGGTTGCAGGTTCGATTCCTGTCGCGGATGTTTCATTATAAAAATTATTTCTATTTTCCATTCGCTCAGAAAACTGCGCCGGACAGACAGAAAGACAGACAGACAGAGAAATAAAAGATTTTAGTAATATAGATTCAGAAATTAAACTGAAATGAAATCCTCCAAATATTTAAAAGCATGAACATTAATTAAAGTAAAAGAAATAAAATAATAAATTTTTTACATTTGAATTGCGTAAATAAATAACAAAATTACATCAACAAATTTAAAACATTATTTTCTGAAGAAGTTGATCAATTCGAAATAAAAGATACATTAATCACTGAATTTACAATAAGATTTTCCTTCTAGTCTTTATATTAAAACAGTTCATTTAGCGTGAGGTGAGGTTTTAAGAATTCTCAGATGTGTCAGTAGGTTTCAGGAAAAGAAATGTTTTATTTTTTTGTGACCACCTAATTGACCTTGAACTGAAACTGGAAATCCCCGTTGCTCAAAGGGATAAAGACATCCCTTTGTTTTGAATGAGAATCTGAAAAAGAAAAAAAAAAAAAAAAACAAATAAAAAATATTCTGATATCGACATTGTTTTTAACTAAATTTCTAATAAGAAATGTGGAAAAACAACACCAACGTTAAGTATTTTTTGCAATAAAAAAATAATGGACATCATGGTTTAAAATCAACACAGTTAATAGAGAATTAAATAGAAATAATGTGAACTAATAAATTTATTAAAAGGAAATAAAAACAACAAAGAAATCAACATTAAAAATCGTTAATGAATAATAATGATTAGACAGGTTAATAGATAATAAAGTGAATTAATGAGAAATGAAGTAACTGCGGATATTTAATATTAACAATAATTATGCAGTACATTTTAAGTGGAAAAGTAAATGTTTTTATTAACTATACACACATTTAAAGATCTTGATTTGTGGAAACTTTCTTATCTTCAACAGCGTTCGATATCATAACTTACACACACACAAAAAGCTTTTAGTTCATATCAATTACTATCGTATCTTCAAGCTCTGTATGAAATACTTCACAAACAGAATGATTATAAATAGAATCTTATATATCACACATAATAATAGTAAGAAGCAATTTCTTAATAAATTTTTCCATGTTTCCCATATTATAATGTTTCAATTGAATAATTACAGAGAGAGTGAGTGAGAAACAAAATACAAAATTTAATATCAGAGTTATTATTTTTCTAAGAATACACAGTGGAAGCTTACTGAATAATTACATGGAAATCTTCGAAAAGATAAGACAATTTCAAGACTATTAATAGTTCCTTTTATAAGTTCGTTGGATTTCTGATGAAACTTTAACTTTCCATTAAATTAAACTTCAAAATAAATTACAAATGAGCAAAAGGAAAAAATGAAAATTTAAAATTAATCAAGTTACTTGAGAGAAATCAGTTAAAATATTTAAATTAGGGAAATATACACAATTCGCAGTGTACGCATACAAGCGAAAAAAAAATAATGTAACGCACAATGTAACTTTACAAAATTAATCTGGTTATTAACAAATGTAACCTAAAGATAAAAAAAAATGATAAAGCTCAGGTAACATAAACTGATATAAGTTGACGTAAAGAAGTCCAAGTTGTTCGATTAACTTGAGGAAGCCATATTGGATGCCATATTTGACGGTGGAAATAATTTATTGTGGCCGAAAATACTGCAATGGAGAGGTTAGTTTATCTTTTGTCAACATCATAGTGTCCAATCGGATTCATCCGCAGCAAATCCAAAGCTACTATCTAACTTGATTCTATGTACAGTAGACTCCCTCTTAACAGGACTTCGTTTAACCGGATCTCCGCTTTAACCGACCGAACTTTTTTTTATCTTTAAAATGTAAAAAATAGCTAAAAATTAAAAAGAAATACGTAATTCGTTATTTAGTATCGGTATCGCACGTATTTCAGATACAACGTATCCAATACAGTTGCAAGGGGTGGAAAGAAAGGTGAGTTTGGATGACCGACGAAAAGCATTTAAATCACTGTTTGTTCTCGGAAATCCCCCCATTGATTTGATGCTGATAAAAAAATCACGAAACTGTGCGGCAAGTTGCCGAACTTCTAGGCTTCAACAAAAAGAAAGTTGCTCATTTTTTTTAATGGTATGTAACTTATAATACTTTAATACATTGAATAAAATGATGCAATATTTTAATTGTGTATTTCTTTATAAGACAAATACATCCGAACTTTAATTTATTTCACTTCTGCGGTTTAACCAGATTTTCGCTTAACCGGCTTACCCTCAGTCCCATTTTAGCCGGTTAAGGAGTCTATTGTATTCTAACAAGGGGAGAAGCAAATCATTTCATTAAGAACTGAATTTGTTAGGATTATAAACTTAATTTGTTAAACTAAACATTTAAAAAAAAATTAACTTTCTGATATTAAAAAAAATCTTCATATTTTTTCTTTTTTTAGATTCACTTCTTAGAAAAAAAAAACTACTTACCAAGAATAAATCTCAATTCAAGAAAAAATTGAGAAAAATTATATTTTTAACTCAAGTAAATTAAAAAGCTATTCGATTGTTATTAGTTCTTCTTATTAGAAGAGCATTTCTAAGTTAGGTTTAGGTTGACATTCTTACAAAAGATTTAATTAAAATAATCTACTCGTAGTAAGTTCCTACCAATAGAAAAGAAATGAACAACTCAAATGATATTCATACTTTACGATTCCAAACTGAAGACGTGAAATAGAAGATTTCTAAAAAATTTTGTAACATTCTTATGTCGATTCCCATTTGCAAAATGAACGAGAAGCGAAAATAAGCATCTTTCCAAGACGAAAATTCTGGTTTGACTCCGTTGCCGAAATCAACAACTCATCACTTCGGAAACTGAATTGTAACAAAGCTTGTAACAAATTGATTATAAAAAAACTTTTTCTTGACCATTACTGATGCATCTGACAATGGTTGTTGAATCAGAATAGCTGAAATAAATAAAGCAGTTGACGAAGCAAAGAAAGTGAAACTGAAACCGAAAGGAAAACACAGAAAGAAGAAAGGAAAACACAGAAAGAAGAAAGAAAAACACAGAAACGCTAAAGGTAGTTTCAACATAAAAACTCAAAACTAAAAGTTCATTGAACTGTTTTCTGGAAATTGTGAAACCACGAGTCGAGAACAAAAATTATAATTGGTATTTTTCTTTCAACATAATTATTATTGGTCTTAAGATATTTAAGGTTAAGTGCTGTATCACTACAAGCCGTGCAAGTCCTTTGGTGCGCCTGAAGTTTAATTTCCCGTGATCCCAGTGGGACTAGTTGAAAACGGATGGTCAAACCGATGCACTGTGGCCCTAAATGCCAATCTAGCTGAACAATATTATTTCGTTCACTTAAACTAATTCTTATTGTTGAAGAAGCTAGAAAAAAACCACTAAAATAACGAAATAAATCGAAGCTTGGCTTCAGAAATATGTTTATTACTAAAATCATTCATTGTACTGGTACATTATAAAAATAAAAAAAAATAAGTATTCATGTAGTCATAGATAGCAAATTCCGTACATCACAGCTAATTACGGACTTGTCATACAAATCGTAAGCAGTGGAAATCAGAAAAGTCGTAGTTGATCACTCACGTTATCATCATAATCATCATTATCATCATTAGTGATAAGAAATATTTCATCTTGATCTACAACAGATTCCAACACTCCCTCCTCCTCACCTTCCGCTGCCACAGGAGAAAGGTTGGTTCTTCCAGAGCGGCCTCGTTTCCATACAGTGGCTTGAGAGACAGTGGCCAACCACCAGTCCACCAGTGTCCGCCATGTTGCTCTCAACTGAACACAAGTTTATATAAGCCACAGAAGGGATTTTCACATTTTAACTAAACTTTTTTGACTCAATTGTTGTATTGCCTTTGATTGTATTTAATGTGAAACACAAAAACATTTCTCTTTCCATTTTGCACCCTAAAAAAAATCACTAAAATATACATATTTTTTTTTTTCACAAAAACAAGAATTTAAGTTGTTACCAATCCAAAAAAGACATATCTTTTAATCCTTTTTTTTTTGTTGCAAAAATTAAATAAAAAAATATGAGATATAAAATAAAAACCAATTTAAGAAAAAATAAAATAAGCCTTATATTTTTTGAGCGAAGCCGCTTATTTTTTTTTTTTTGTATGTGTCATTCATATTTCTTTTATTGACACCAGTATAAAATACTATCAGTTATTATCAGTTATCAGCTATCAGTTATTTATTATATAAAGACAATAAATAAGTAAATATCTCTTTGATATTGCTGAATTTTAATATGGGGAATGGTGGGAATTGTTCGAGAGAGCACATAACTAGAATTGAGATGTATATGTAAACTCTATGAGGCGGTGAGACCTCTTACTTAAGCTCGATAACCTAACTTTTGCTCGAAGTAAGATTGACACGGAATGATGAGAAATACTTAAAAAACAAGTAAACAAATGATTTAATATTCTTAAGCAATCAATATATATATTAGGTTTATATATTTGTGTATCTTCTACAATCTGCTGTAACTCAATACATTTGATTCTTTTGCAGCATCACAGTTTCTGGTACTTGTTAAATATCTAACTTTCTTAAAGTGTCCACTAATATTTAACTAGTAGTTTCGATAAATGGCTTTCACCCTGTGATTGTGTTCCTTCACTAATGCTTTGCATAAAATGTCTTTGAACATGTACGTAACTAACTTTCAAAGTATGTGTTCCTAACACTAACAAGACTTTACTCTTCTTAAAGTTCTGAATAATAAAGCTCTTACATGCAGTATGACTACGCATTAATCTTTAAACGTGATCATCTCTTGTGTTTAACTCGTTGTGTCTTTAGTGTATACAGCCTGTTTTATCGTTCCATCCTTTCGGCAATGAATGCGTATTGTGTAGGAAATTAATAACGGAAAAGGTTAACTTACAGTTCTTTTCCCCGTGTTATCGCACTCTTCCTAAGGCTCCTTAACCTTCATGCGCTCGCGCCCTCTAGCGTCACACTTCCGCTCGCATTGACGGCCATTTGGCCGCAAATGATTTTTCTCAATTTCCAACAATTTCCTTCGATCAAATTGCATATTTTTGGATATTTATGATAAATGAACGTAAACACAATATCGCATCCAATTTTGACGAGTAATCTTTGTTAAAAAAAAAAAAAGTAGTACTCTTAAAAACACGATAAGACATTTTTTTTTGAAACACACAAAATATAAAATTTACAGAGAAGCTAACTAGAACTAAACATAACTTGACACTATTTACTAACGTACATGTTAAAAATATGCAATTTGATCGAAGGAAATTGTTGGAAATTGTGAAAAATCATTGACGGCCAAATTGCTGTCATTGGGAGCGGAAGTGTGACACTAAAGGGCGCGAGAGGAAGAAAGAAAGATGATGAAAGAAAGATGAAAAACTGTTAAGAAATAAGAAGAGATAAATATAACACAATCTTAAGTATTATAAAGTAAATAAAAAGCGAAATTATAGTGAAAAATAACGAAACGTTTAATTACATTTTAAGTTTTGCGCCGTTAGAAAAATTCGCGGTTCCGCTCGCGCTGACGGCAGATTGGCCGTCAACTCACTTTCTGGACTTTGGATAAGTACTGAGTCTCCGAAAACGACTAACTTAATTTTTTTACATTGGCAGCTAGCAGAGGAAGGCTGAACTTGAGAATACATGCCTCTCTCACTAGGCTTTTGTCGTTCGGGGAAAAAAGGAGCGCAAAATTCCAAAATGATGGCCAATTTGCCGTCCGCGCGAGCGCATGTGGGTTAATGTCCAGGAAATGAATCCTTCCATTCAGGTACATAAGCGTTGACATTCAAAGATAGACCTTGAATCGATGAGCTTCTACTTGGTTTCGTCCGGTAACCTAGCAACGGC